>JASAMX010026054.1:0-49676 GCA_030248175.1 Microlaimidae sp. YZB2_3
GGGAAAGAGGAAAAGGAGAAAAAAAGAGAAAAAAAAGATGGGAAAAGAGAAAAAAGGGACAAAAAAAAACCGAAAATAAGGTAAAATAGGTCTGAAATGGCTTAAAATACATTGAAATAGGCTAAAAACTGCAAAAAAAATTGCGATGATGGCGTCATCATAGGTCAAAAATGGCGTCATAATTTTAGGGTACTTTTTCTTTTGGGGGGGAAGGCAATAAAACTGGGCGGGCAAATCCTCCAATAAACCGGGGGGGGGGCATTTCCAGACCGTGTACAGGTCTGTATTACTAATTATCGTCTGTATATAGTTTGTCATTTATATAAATTTGAAACAATAATAATTTCTTATATTGGCAGAGTTTTCTCCGGGACTTTCTCCAGCTTTTTAGGGGGGTCAACCCGGGGTGAGAAAAGTCAAAAACTACCCCAAAAACGGTAAAAAAATCAGTCAATCAAAGTTAAGCATAAGCTAGGCCTAAGCATAAGCTTAAGCTAAGCCTTAGCAAAACCTAAGTCTGAGCAAAGCCCAAGCCTAAGCCTAAGCATAAGCTAAGCTAAGTCTAAGCATAAGGAAAACCTCTAAGCTAAGCTAAGCAAAATCTAAGCCTAAGCAAAACCTAAGCCTAAACAAAATCTAAGCCTAAGCAAAACTTAAGCTAAGCCAAAACAAAATCTAAGCCTAAACAAAATCTAAGCCTAAGCAAAATCTAAGCTAAGCTTCAGCCTAAACAAAATCTGAGCAAAGCAAAAACTAGCTTAATCCATCTTATGCATAAACACGTAAGTCAAAGCACCCAGTAACCACGCACTAAAACTGCTGCTAGGAATGAAACAATAACTTTCTGAGTGAAACCAAAGTCACCCCCCTGTCATTTTTGGGGTAAGTTTTGGCCTTCGGTACCCTGGGGGAATGCAAAATTTTAAAAAATAGAGAGAGGTCATAATGGGGCCCGGTCCCGGTGTCCAAAGTAAAATAGTTCTAAACCATAATAAATTTAATAATTGTTTAAGATTTAAGATTTTTTTAAGGATAATACTACATTTTATTGAATAAAAAGCGATATTTTGGTATAAAAAGGGTGTAAAAACATGAATTTGGGTTAAAAGTTTACGTTTTTGCAAGCAAATTAAGTATAGAAAAGTACCTAAAATTTTCTCGATGTGGGAGGGGGGTCAGATTTTAAATTCTTAGGGGGTAAAAAATTCGGAAATTTTTGGAAAGGCGGGCCTCGATTTTCGTCAAAGGGGGGATTTTCGAGGCTCGGGGGGTGATCTAAACCCTGCTACCCCCCTTTTTTCGCGTATGGCAACAAATACTTTGGTTTATATGAAACATCATAGATAGCATAAAATGTTTCGTTCATTTCGGCCATGTTTTCCGACGGACGGTCGGCGTTGTAGAATCGTTGCCGTTACCTTTGTTCCGGCTCCGTTCGGGCCTCCTCCTGTCGTAGTTCTTCCAGTTCTAGTCGCCGGCGTTCCCGTTCACGGACCTCCCGAAACGCTTTCCTTCTACACATGTTTCTCCATTGCGCGCGCGAGACGCCCCGAGGCCTGTTAGGGAACTTTTCCAGCCGCACATCGCCCTCGGCTTCGTATGTAAATCGTAAATGTAAATCGTCCTCGCGCACGTCCTCGGCATATGGAGGGTGTAAGTTATCGTTCCGATTCGGGCGTTCACGGCGGTCGGGTAGGGCGCTGGCCGACGGCGGGGGTCGGGTGGACATGACGGAGCGGCCGACTTAGCAGCTTATCATCAGCGTCTAAGTCTACAATCGTGTTTTATTCACAACAGTCGTACACGGGCACGGGCATAGGTGTTTTTTTTTGGGGGGGAACAGAGGGGTGCACCCCCCTAGAGCCAAAATTTTGGACCCCCTCCTAGAAAAAATTCAGGGCCCCCCTCCCCCCCAGAGCTCGAGAGCGGTCCGGCCTGACTCCCCCTAGCGAGGCTGACCCCCCTCCCCCCCCCCTCCCGACCAACTTGGAAATATATTTTTATTTACTGTCAAAAACACGGGTTTTTAGTTAAAAACAGTGTTTAAATACACTTTTTAGGCCTAAATAGGCTGTTTTAATACATAAAATTCAATATTAGACCTAAAAACACTTAAATTATTGAGTTAAAAAAATTTTGCTAAAAAATTAGACCCCCCTGACCCCCCCCCCCCTAAATTTGAAATCTCGCACCCGGGGTCGACCCCCCTAAAAAGCCAGGGGGGTCCGGAACCCCCTGGACCCCCCCTAAAAAATTTTGGCCTTCCACCCGGGGGTGGACCACCCCCTAGCGGACCCGACCAAAAACACCTATGGGCACGGGAGGGGGTTAAGGTCGACAGACCTGTGCACTGCCCCCCCCCCGGGGTTTTATTGGGGGGAGGCAATTCCAAAACGGGGGCGCACGTGGAGCAATTTTTTTGTAACGGGGGGGGGGCAAGCAGAGGGGAAAGAAAACAAAGAGAAAAAAAGGGGAAAAAAGAGAAAAAAAAGAAGGGAAACACCCTGGTCAAAATCCATTGTTCTAAACGGAAGGAATCCCGTGCGCATCAAAGGACACCGCGCGCATAAAGGGACGCCCGCATTTATGTCTAATAACGCGGCGGCGCCTTTCTAATAACCCACCCGCGGGGCATTCTTTTAGCCATATTCGCACCTTCATTTTAAAGCCCTGTTTTGCCGCTGCTCCTTCGACAACCTATCCCACGGAGCAAAACATATATGACGTGATCACGAATACTATATGACATTTTAAAGCTAAAAAAATTCTGAGGTTAAAAGGAAAAAAAAAGAAAAAAAAGCGAAAAAAAGTTAAAAATAGGTCTAAAATGGCTTAAAATACATTGAAATAGGCTAAAAACTGCAAAAAATTTGTGACGATGGCGTCATCATAGGTCAAAAATGGTGTCATAATTTTAGAGTACTTTTTAATTTTTGGCGGGGAGAGGCAATAAAACGGGAGGGGGCAAATCTTCCAATAAAACGGGGGGGCATTTTCCGACCGTGCAGAGTTCTGGGTCGGGGGTAATATTTTCCCCGAATTCTATGGAAAAGGGGAGATTGTACTTACTTCATAGAAATTTTTTGAAAAAGGCTGCATGTAGGTGTTTTACCGCACCTAAAATTTAAAAAACACCCTTTCTTTTAAAAAACGCATTAAAAATAAGGATGTGCTACATGTCATTTTTGACATTTTTAACAGAAATCTGCGGATGCGAATGCGGATGTCTACTTATATAATGCATTCTTACCATAGGTGAGAACGGTCCGGGAATCTAGGGGGGGTGGTTACCAGGGGGGTCCGGACCATAGGTGGGCAGGGGGGGGGGTTGGGGCCCCTACCTTTTTTGAGGGGTCGACCTGGGGCGCGAAATTTTGGAATCCAGAGGGGAGTCAGGTGGGGTCCGGTGTCCAAAGCAAAACAGTTTTAATAATAACTATAATAATAATAACCATAATAAGTTTAAAAATTGTTCGTTTTATAGAATACTACATTTTATTGAATAAAAACCGATATTCTGGTGTAAAAAGGGTGTAAAAACATGAATATGTGTTAAAAATCCACTTTTTTGGAAGAAAATTTAGTATAAAAAACTACCAAGATTTTCCCGAGGGGGGGGGGATCAGGTTTCAAATCTAGAGGGGGTCAGGGGTAAAAAATTCGGAAATTTGGGGAGAGGGGGGGGGGTCTAGATTTTCGTTTAGGGAGGAGGTCCCAAAATTTTAAAACTAGGGGGTTGGACCCCACCCTTGCCCCCTTTCTCACCTGATTCTTACCCTATAATTTTATTTCTGGAGCACTTTACCCATATTAAGACCTGTGCTGTACACTGCCCCTCCCGGGGTTTTATTGGGGGGGGGGTTAAATTCAGAAACGGGAGTACGGGGGGCATAAGTGGGCAGAACGGAAGGCGTAGCCAGGATTTCGTAAAGGGGGGGAGCACTCCATACAAATTTTTCGAAAGGGGGGTTGTTGTAGGGGGTTTTACTCCAAATTTTCAAAATACCGTAAAAAAAACATTAAAAAAGGGTAAAAAATTTTGCGCTTCGCGCCATGGGCGTAGCCAGGGTTTTGGAAAGGAGGGGGTCCGACCTGAACAAAATTTCCGAAGAGGGGGGTCCAGGGGGTTCAATATTTAAACGTTATAAAAGGGCTAAAAAAATTTTCGGCGCTTCGCGCGAAGTGTTTATTACCTTGTTTATGTCACATACTTCATTATTTTCGTATTATTCTATAGAAATAAGTCCATAAAACAAAGAAAAATTTTTTACAAACAATTTGATACCTTAAAATTTTCGATTTCAAAAACATTAAAAACCTAAAAGTAAAAACCTAAAAACAATAAAATGAGTACATTGAATTACAGCTGAGCAATGCAAAGTGCGAGAAAATGTTTTTATTGATTTAAGTATGTAAAAAAATCCAATAAAATTCGCAGCATTTGAAATTTAAAAATATGAAAATTCCTACAGAGCCTTCCGCCAGACTAAAAAAAAGAGGGATTAAAACCTCCTCCCCTCCCCTCCTGGCTACGCCTTAATTTCTGACAACAACAACCTGGTGCTACCGAGTTTTCTTATTTTTCAAACTTTATACAATACTTTGAAATATTTATGTATATTATATATTATAAAAACGGATTATATACCCTCATCATCCATTAACAATCAAAACAAAGAATTTAAAATTTTATTCATTTAAAACAGTTTACACATTTTTATCAAAATATTAAAATCACTAAAATACCCGCATCACTTAACGAATGTAATGTCATGCCAATACCAATTGAATGACATTTAATTTACATTAAAAATAACGATTATTACATGACATCTCCATACCAAATGAATTAATCTTGGTTTTAATTGCAAACTAATTTTTAGGTTTACGCGAAAAAAAAATAGTCGCCAGTAATTTTTGTTTATTTTCCTCTGCAATAATTAAGCTTGTGGCCCACAAGCTGGTCTAACTTTTTTGTGTATTCCAAACGTTTCGGGTCCTCTTTCTTTTTCATTTTATCGTGAAAAACGTATGAGTCAACCTATAATAGCAAACTATAAGTAATATATTAAAAAATATTAAAATAAAACTATAAAAACCGTAAGCTTAAAATCCATGTACACGCATAAAACCACATAAAATAGATAATCATACATAAAATAATAAATTCGTATTCGTAATAAAACGTATTCATTTAAAATCACGTTAAAACTCAAAACTCATATAAAATTATTATCTTGTCTTGTGTTATTGGCGTTTGCAGCGAGGCATGGGCGATTAGGAAAAGACGCATTTTAATAATATTATAAAGTCTTGTGCTGTTCGTACTTGACTTTAGTTGACACCGTAATATCTTAGTAAAATAATTTGTTTCCGTTTATCTTACTGTTCAAAACCGTCTCCCATTATTCTTGGTGTCCAAGTTTTTGCCAAGGCTTACATTTTGTTTCGAGATATTTTCACTCTTGGCGAGCACGATCTCAAGAGGGGTGAGTAAAAAAATCTCGATTTTTTTTAACATTTGGGAATCCCTATCATCTCTCTAAAATTTTGGCGGTCCCCGTACTAAAGACACAAAAACTGTGGCTTTGGAAAGAGTTGTATTCATTAAATTACCTTAAAAATAGTGCGGAGCTTTGGATTTTTTAAAATGTGCTTCAGAGCTTTCAAAACCCGCCGTTCCGGAGCGTAAAAAACCAAGGGTCGAAAAGGTGCACTGGTGCAGCAATAGGTGAGCAGTGGCATGTTTTGTTGTTTTTTTTTCTGTATTTTTTCACAACAATATTTCTTTAGGAATAAATTAAAAATCAGGAGAAACTCAATTTCTAAAATTCTTAGCCGCATTTGGGCGTTGCTTTACTTTTACTGGGGTGCAAATACCACCAAAAACTTAAGAAGCTGCATAACTATTTGTAATCAATGCAAACAGGTGGCGTGGTCCGTGCAAAAAAAGGTATAAAGGGCGAGAAACATTCGTTTAGCCAAGTCCCAAACAAATAAGAACAAAATCGACCCTTTTATTAAAACCGTGTTGACTTGTTGTCACGTTACTATTTTTGTGCATAAGCATTCAGTATCGGCCTTAGTTTTAAGTTGTGATAAAATCATCTTACCACTCACTCTACTGATATGTGTTGCATACTGTTACGAAGTCAGCATCAATTTGTCGCCACAGCGCATAATGCTTTAAGGTGGAACGATACAGTTAGGATACCCTGTCGGTTTTTGTGTATAACTCGTGCCGTACGTGACGGACAGAAGCAAACTATATGTTGGGAGAAAGGGTATTTTTTTTGCAGTCAGTTCGGTATCCTTAACATTTTGGTGGACCATTCCACGGCAAGATATGCTTCGTTGAAAAAAGGCATTTTAAAACAGTTTTTCCCAATTTAACAGAAGCAGAGAGTTAATATTACGTAATAAAAATTTAACTCAAGTTACATACCCCAAATGTATACGCCCACAAAAATTTTCAGCTAAATCCCTACTATTGAAGTTTTTTTTAATTTCGCTTTATTGCTAAAATTGTTGAAATAAAAAATAAAAAGAAGTTGATAGTAGAGATTTTGTTAAAAACTTAAAAACTGGCTCGGAATTATGGTACAACTGCTGTGTTAAAAGTTTTTAAACAAACTAATTCCTATCAAATGACTAAACTTTCATTTATATTTTTTTGATTTGACGTCGGGAAACTACATTTTGACACGTTTGTTTAAAACTGACTTTTAAGACAAGACCTCAGACAGAGCAGTAGCCGAGTGGTTAGAGCGTCGGACTCAGAATCCCGGAGCTCTAAGTTCGAGTCCCCCTGGGCAATATTTTAAACCTCAAAAAATTAATTTTTAACTTTTTAATTAAAAAAGTGTTCATTATTTAATACTGTATTCAACCCCGAGTATCTGTTTTGAGGTGGTTTTGAGGTAAAACCGGTATATAGTCAAAATGCCCCCAAGGAGGGGGTCACAAACCCCCCAGTGCCCCCGGGGGTCGAATTGAAAAACGGAGGTCGCATTCGTATCAGGGCTTCCGAAAACCCCTGAGTACATGTTTTGGGGAAAATTGGTGAAATTTTTGTAACTGTATCGTTCTACCTTAAAAATTTTCAATAAATTTTACCCACCTGACATCGGATTACGTCGAATCTGATCCGTTTCTTCTTCTCTCCGCCTTCAGTCGCTGCCAACTCTTTTCCGCCTTTTTTGCCTCTCCATTCCTCCGTCGGCTTTCTGGTCTTCGCTTGCGATTTCGCGGGCGGTGCCCGCGAAGGGGGCGTGGCCTTCCGCGAGAATCCCTCCGCTTTCCCCTCCGCCATTGGTCGAAGGTGTTGGGAGGAGGAGCTCGGGTCCGCTTTACGCTCGCTCATTGGTCGAAAATGTTGTTGAGGGGAGGAGCTTCTGCGGCGGTACTGCCGGTGTGTTCCCGATCCCGCTTCGGACGATCTGACGGTTTGCTCTGCGTTCTTCTGAGCTTTTTTCTGAGACAAGGTGATTACTCGCGTTAAAAACCACATTGTTATTGCTCATAATTTATAAACCATAAATTATAAATATAAATCAGTAATCAAGCAATGGAAAATTAAGCAAAAATGCGCTATTCAAAATTAAATTAAAATTGAAATTGGTTAAAATTAGTTAAATTAACATTATTCCTATTAATTTTATGTAACAAGTCTTTTCTAAACCTCAGGAAAATTCAGGATTAACTTGTTTTTTTTTGTTCCTTTAAACTCCGTCATTCTAATATTTTCTCCCATAATTAAGTTAAATTTTGTACGGTAAGTTAGTTAACGTTTTCTATATTTAAATGGTCAGTATATGTGGTTGTACGTGGTTGTTAACACTTTACTTAACCTTAAAATGGCCATCAACTGAAGACAGTTCTTTCTTCCGCGAAGGTCCCGCTCTCATTTCTCCATCGCCGCGGCGCGTCGTTTTCTCGCGCCCCTTCCCGACCGCCGATGATTCCGCTCCGTCGCTGCTGGTCGACTCGGAATCGCTCGTGCTGGTGTTCGAGGGCCTTCGGAGACGCGGTCGCTTTTTAACTAGTCCTATTTCACCGGCTTTTCTTTTCTGCTCTTCAAGCTTATAACCAATAGTAGTTTATAGCAAGAGCGAAGAGAATTAAAAGTAATGTAACAATATTTTTTAATATTACTTTGCTTTGCTTCTACATTATATATAATGTAGAATACCGTTTAGAGAGTTGCTAATGACCAGACCTGGCCAACAAGATCTTTTCATGCTTTGTTGCTGAAATTAAAAGAGAAAGGTGTGGTGGCCGGTCCTGTTCCTTCCAAGACTCCTGAACTGAACGGTTTCGTAAAAACTACTGAGATCTCAAAAGATCCTCACAAGTCTTCCGATTCGGAAAAAACCGAAGCTCCACTTCCAGCACCCGAAGTTAATTCTAATAAAATTTTGGACAAAAATAGATGTCACGTCGCCGTCTCTTGTTCCCCTGATAAACTGTTTGAAATGCACAATTTGGAAAGGAAGCTTAAAGAAAATGGTAATTGATTTCGAAAGCTAAACATTTTATATTTTTACAATTCAACATTTTTAATGTTTCAAATAATATTTGCAAAAAGTTAACTTGTTGGTTTTTAAAAAAATTATGGCATGTTGGTTCGTTTCAGAGCCGCTTAGCTCCATATTATTTATCATCTATATTCATGTATAAAACATGGTTAATGTATTTTATGTTTAGAGATTATTATTTTAAATATCAGCATTTAACAGCTGAGCTTGGATTAAAAAATTCTAGTTCCAAGTTTATTTACTTTTTTTAAAGCCTAAAATCGTTGTGTGTTTATGTATCCACAAAAATATATTAAAATTGTTAAGCGTTTAAAAAGAATAGCATTTGTAAGTTATCATGAATTTTTAGTATGAACATATATAGAAATATTTTTATTATTTGAAAGGTTACAACACCAGAATTGTTCCTTTGAATTCTGGTCGTGTTTCAAAAAAGTGACAGCGATGTAGTAATCGTGTGTTCTTTCCACTGCGCTATGTTAAAAAAACGTCAGCGGAAAATGAGGGTCATAAATTTTTGCACAATTTTTTAATATTACCTAAGCAGAAACAAGAGTAAAGATTAAATTATGAAAAACAGTAAGGTTACAATATTATATAAGATTACAATAGTAATACTAGTAGTTCTAAAAATTATCATTATAAAAGGACTTATTAAAATATAATCGGCGTTCCTGATTAATGTTCATCCTGCAAAACAACTTTAACCAGAATATTTTAAAGTAAACTTGACATAAAAAGTGAATATATTTTTAAAGAACTGTGTTATCTAAAATACTTGTTGAGGATCCAGTAAAGCCGTAATTTTTTTCGATTTACTTAAAAAATACTTTCGACATAGGAGTTATAGAAAAAGTGATCATTAACTGAAATTATTGTTAATATTCAAAAAAATATTAAAAATCTTGTGTAAAATGTTACTATGTTGTTGTTGTTTTAAGTGTAAAGATTGATGTTTTATAATTTATTATTTTAAATACTTTAGGTGTATGGAGCAGCAAAGCAGGGTAAACCAATAATCCCTCTTTTACTAGATAACATTCACTATCCACCTAATGGCCATATGAAGCAGCCGTAGGGGAGATCGGTTCGTTGATTGCACCCGGATGAAATCGCGCTCCAATTGGAACGGGGAGGAGTTAGAGGAGATTTTGGACCGTTTAGAGTCCTTGATACCGGACGTCCATCCGATCAGACTGCCCAGAAGGGAGAAATCCAGCATCCCCAAGGCCAAAGACCACGTGGAATCGCTAGAGATGCCGATTCCCCAGGACCCGCTGGCCCGGGAAGCTTCCGAAATCAAGATACAGATCCGGCCGCCCACTCCGCCCAACGACGGTGGATCCTGGATCCCAATCGCCAAGAACCGGATCAGGACCTCCCAGTTCCAGTCCACAGCTCGCGGAAACGCGGATGCGGAGGAATTCGAGGATTTGGAAGATCTGGACGAGGATTCGGACGACGAGGATCAGGAACCGGAAGCGGAAAACCGAGACGCCGCCAATTCGGATTCGGAAAGAAAAACCGCCAAAGAACTGCAACAAACCAGGAAACTGCCGCAGCTAGACAAAAACAGACAGAAAAACCATTACAGTAATGGGCAAAACCACACAAACGTTAGGAATGGACACTCAAATGGAACAGAAAAATCCTGTATTTCTACACAAGCAAAACGGCGCACGAATTATTATAATGCTGATGGTCCTAAGCTACCTTCGGTGTATAGACAACGTATCAGTAGATATTGATACCCGGTTAAGTACATTATTAAAAACTTCGGTGTTTAAATTTAATTTTAGTGCTAATTTTTATTGCAAATTTTAACTCTTTTTGATTTTTAAGGCTAAAAAATGCGTCTGAAACGTAGATGAAGAGTGTGTTAGTCCAGCTGAATGTTAAACTACTACGGCTGTTATACTTCCGGCCGTTCATTACACTGAGAATAACAATCAAAAAAAGTTAATTTATGTAATACTGGAATGTTTTTAACAAAATGAGATGGTTTATTAACCCTTTGGGATTTTTTCGTCTAAAAACCACTGCAAGTCCGCAGAAGGGATTCTGCGCCAGTGCTGCACTATGTTAAACTCTCCGGAATTTCATGTCCGGATGCGGAGTTTAACACAGTGCAGGAATAACGCGGAATCTCTTCTGCGGATTTTTAGCGTAAGGAATCCCAATAGGTTAAAAGTTAAGAAATCAATCGCGAAAATTTTACATTTTTTATTATTTAATAAACGTGTGTTTTTTTTAGAATTGCAACACAATTTACTTGCACAAAAATGTTTTAAAATGCTATTAAAATGCAGCCATACAATAATATTGTTATTAAATCATTGTTTGGTTGACAAGATATATTTAATTAATGTTTAAGATAGTACACATTGTTTTTGTGTAGACTACAAGTTTTAACTTTTTGATTGAAATATTTTTAAAGTTGGTTACGCCAGGATGAAAAATCTGTTCCAAATAGCGCAACCAAACATCATGCATAACAACAATAATAATACGATGTTACCGTATTGTTAAATAGAATGTTTTCATCGAGACCCGAGAAATCAGGTTTCAGTACGACAAACGAGCGGTCTGTCACTTGACTTTGACCAAAGTTTTAACACCACATGAATACGCTAATTAGAACTCGGTACCCTGGGCCGGTCCATTAACGGCAGGTTAACTACCGACCAAACTAGCCGGTTACTAAAAACAGCTTTTAGTGCTTGATTTTTTTTTCTTTTGAGTAAAATTTCAGAATTCTTTTGTTTTAAATTAAAAAAGATGATTTTTTTGGCAATATGATGCATATTTCTTTTTAATACAAGCTAATAATATTTATATTTGGATATTAAATTCGTTTTTTAATTAAATCATTTTATTATATTCTTTTCTAATTTCTACGTTGAAAAATCATTTATTTTGATTAAGTATTACAAAATATATTAAAACTAACAAATATTAAGGTAAAACTATTAGAAAAACTTTAAAAAAAGGACCGTTTTAATAACCGGCTAATTTAGCCGGTAGTTAACATGCGGTTAGTGGTCTGGCCCCACCCCGCTGTAGCCCATTACCACAAATTAATATTTTTTTCCACTTTTTGAAAATAAATCTTTAATAAAAGCTAATATTTAGAGAAAAAAAAAGATTTTTAACAACCCTCAAAATATCCCAATATTATTTATTTTCTTCTCTTTGTGCTCCGTAATTTAAAAAAACAACTAAAAAAATTATTGTTACTTTGGAATAAATAATCAATTGTAACCAAAGGTAGATAATACGATCATCCGGGACAAAGTTGTGACACTCGTGTTTAACAAACGCGGCCATGCGAAAGACAACCAGTGGACGGACGGGTGTCATCGTGACGGACGGGTGTCATCGTGACGGACAGGTGTAATCGTGACGGACGGGTGTAATCGTGACGGACGGGTGTAATCGTGACGGACGGGTGTCATCGTGACGGACGGGTGTCATCGTGACGGACGGGTGTCATCGTGACGGACGGGTGTCATCATGACAGACGGGTGTAATCGTGACGGACGGGTGTAATCGTGACGGACGGGTGTAATCGTGACGGACGGATGTCATCGTGACGGACGGGTGTCATCGTGACTGACGGGTGTCATCGTTACGGACGGGTGTAATCGTGACGGACGGGTGTCATCGTGACGGATGGGTGTCATCGTGACAGACAGGTGTCATCGTGACGGACGGGTGTCATCGTGATGGACGAGTGTCACGATAAATGTTTCAAATCACTGGTTCCAAAGACATTTATTCTTCCTAACTGGCTTCCAAAAATTTAACTACACATTGTCATGAAAATAAAATACATTTATTGCATAAATGAACAGAATAACGAGTAGAACATATAGAAGTCATAGTTTTTAAAAGCTATAGTTTGGCATAATAGTTTGCTTTATTAGCGTTTTGTCGGTTTTTAACGATAGTAAATAATAAAATTTCACAAAATAAATCATTAAAGAGTATTAAATTTTTCTATTATATTCCAATTTAGTGATTTAAAAAAACACATAAAATTCTAGCTCATTAAATATTTAAATAATTTTTTTACCGTATTCTTTATAAAAATGAAAAAAATAATTTAACTATTAAACTGAAAACTAAATTTTAAAATATAATTTTTTTGGTCTAGCTAGATTTGTTTGCATTTATTATGCAAAATAAAGTTATTTTAACATTTTTTTAAAATTACACAGAAGATTTTAACAAAATAGAAGTGTTGTTTAAGTACGTCTTTTAGAAATTTATTGTTTAAAGACAAAGCACAGTTTATATAGCATGTTTAGAACTTCCATAATAAGAATTGCGACAGCCGAGTAGAAGATTTTGAGTAGGGCGTGAGTTATTGATTTCGCCATCTCCAAGTTCGAAATTCTAATCCCTTTTTAATCCAACATAATTTTTTTTTGTTTTTAATTTTTTGACGAATTGATACAAATCACTTCTTTTAGCTGGTTTTGGCAGTATTTTTTGTACTTAAAGGGGGTTTAAATTTGAACTTTTTAGGTTGGTTTAATCTGTGTCAAAGCGATGCACCAATAAAATATAAATTTTTATTACAGTGATACATTTTTTGTTAATTATTCTTGTTTTTTTTGAAGCATTTATTGTGTTTTATATTATTTATTCAACTTTTTGTCAAGGATACAGTAATAAATTGAAATAGTGTTTGAAAGTCAGCCAGGAAAACAAAATCTCTTGAGAAACAAGGGTTTTAAACCATATATCGTGACACCCGTCCGTCAGGATGACACCCGTCCGTCACGATGACACCGGTCCGTCACGATGGCACCCGTCCGTCACGTTGACACCCGTCCGTCACGATGGCACCCGTTCGTCACGATGACACCCGTACGTCACGATGACACCCGTCCGTCACGATGAGACCCGTCCGTCACGATGACACCCGTCCTGGTTATCTTTCACATGGCCGTGCTTGTTAATCACGAGTGTCACAGCTTTGTCCCGGATCTATCGTATTATCCACTTTTGTTGGAACTCATTTATGTAAAACATTTGTGCACTTGGCTTTATGTTATAAATTTTTCATTTCGGCAAAAAATTAGTGGAAAAAAGTTATTTTATATACTATATGTAGTACAAAGTGATATTTGTATAAATATATTGTATATGGTGTAAAGTAGTTTTTTTTTAATTTAATAAAAATGTAGCTTATGAAATATTTTGAATAAAAAAAATTTTGCGAAGAATTAGGATTTAAAACTTTATTGTGTTAATTTTAAGATGGAACGATATAGTTCGCATACCCTGTCAGTTTTTGTGTATAACTCGTGCCATACGTGACGGCCAGAAGCAAACTATTTATTAGGAGAAAAAGTATTTTTTCCGGTCAGTGCAGTATCTTTAACATTTTTGGTGGACCATATTCCACGCAGAGATATGCTTCGTTGAAAAAAGGCATTTTAAAACAGTTTTTCCCAATTTAACAGAACCAGAGTAAATATTACGCAATAAAAATTTAATCTCAAGTTAGATACATCAAATGTACATGTCCACAACAATTTTCAGCGAAATCCGTACTATTAAAGTTTTTAATTTCGCTTTATTGCTAAAATTATTGAAATGAAAAATAAAAAGAGGCGATAGTAGAGATTACGTTAAAAACTTAAAAACTGACTCGGAATTATGGTAAAACTGCTGTGTTAAAAGTTGGGAACAAACTAATTCCTATCAAATGACTAAAATTTCATTTAATTTTTTTGATTTGACGCAGAGAAACCACATTTTGAAACGTTTGTTTAAAACTAGTTTTACGATAAAAAGTCAGGTATGCCAGTAGCTGAGTGGTTAGAGCGTCGGACGTGGATACTGAGGCTGTAGGATCGAACCCCCGGGCAGTATTTTAAACGTCTTTAATATTTTTTTCTTAATTTTTAACTTTTTAATTAAAAAAAGTGTTAATTATTGAATAGTGTATTCAACCCCAAGTACTTGTTTTGGGGTGGTTTTGAGGGAAAACCGGTATATAGTTAGAATGCCTCCCAAGGGGGGATGCAACTCACCTCTAGTTTCCCCCGGGGGTCAAATCAAAAAACAGAGGTCAAATTCGTAATCAGGACTTCTGAAAACCCCCGAGTACGTTTTTTGGGGAAAATCGCATTTTTGTAACTGTATCGTTCCACCTTCAGCTAACTTAGTTCAGAAACGCATTAATTTTGGCCATTGACTGTTGTTTTTTTCTCTACGCTTAAAAGCATCCCTTTCACGTTGAGTGTTCAGTTATATAAATGCTCACAATGAAATGCAAAAAGCTTCATTATTACTGGCAAGAATAAATACGCAATATTACCACATTATGTGTACACATAATGTGGTAAACTACAATTTTTTTGTGACTAAAGCACTTAAAAACATTAAGATATATTTATTTCCCAATTTAAAAGTAGTTTTTACGAGTTATTTCCAAATTTAATAGAAATGTCAAAAGTCATAAGTATTACATGGTTTCAAGTTTTTTAGTTATATTTGTTTTAATTTCTAACATAACAAAAACAAACAAATATTATTCACAACTATTCAATAATATTCCCTGGTTTTTCACATGTTTTATTCCCGAGTGCAATTGCCGACGACAAAGTTGCAAATGGGAAAGACCGAGACGTTTTGGGTGATATGGTGGTAAGGTGTATTAAATAGTGCCAGAAGTCAAGCACATCAGCTAACTGGAATGCATTTTTCGACCGATAAAACACACCTGTAAAACAATTTTTTAATTATAAGTCATTTAGACATTTCTTCTGGAGTTATAAAACTTTTTTACATTAACAACAAACTTAATGCACTGCAGTGGATCATACATGCAAAATTTATTTGGTGCAGCTAAATTTCTTTTCTAAAAAATATTCTGATTGTTTTACTGTTTTAAGAATTGAAAAACTAGAAACGTTGATTCTGAAACTATTACTTACAGATAGTAGGCTAAGTAACTATAAAAAGTTGTCTGCTGTTTTATTTTGTAACAAATGAAGTGCTTGCATAAACTAAATTTGTTTTTGGGAAAAAGACCATACTATTATTTTTTTGCTTACATTTCTATAAAAACATAATAACTCAGAATGATGATCGAAATAAGATAAAATTTAGTGAGCTTGCGAGCGCTTGCTATTTATTAATAATTTATTATAAATTAGATATAGATTGGAATTCCTGCAATCAAAAAAATTATTATTGCTTAAAAAACCAAAACCGAAAACCTGACTTGAAAAGGGCCGATTATTTCACACATAATTGGTTACTTGCGTATTTCTTCATGTGAGCTTGATTATAGTTGGTTAGGTGAGTTATTGTTTTCCAAGGTCAAGAGTTGCTCCTTAATTGTTTTCACTAACAAAGGACCTTTCTGTCTGGTCTTTTACGTTCCGATTAATTAACTTTTTCTACTTAGGTATGTTAAGTACATTTCACTTTACAGAAATCTGAAAAATAAAAACTAACAACTTTAAACATAAACACAAAAAGCGTAGTGCACAAAAATGTTATAAATAGTATTTAAATACGAAAATGTAATTGGAATTCAAAACTGGATCATATTTAATATGTGCAAAATGTAAAAAAGACGATAAAAGTTTTAAAAGTGGCGCTTTGCCGTTTTTCCCGTTAAGTCAGACGGGCAGTTTTTGTCTGTCATCACTTGCGCAAACAGGTGGTCTCAAGGTCTGTGGTTAGTTTTTAAACGCTCCAATCCAGTTTCCATTTCCCGTGCAAACGATCCCGTTAAGACAGAGGGGGAGAGCCTTCAAAGACGCGAAAGAGCAGGAGCGATTACTGTAATTAGGATGGAAGCATTTTCGTCACTCATATCGATTGTAGAGAAAAGATCTCCCCGCAGACACCAGGTGTTTGATGTCTACGACCTTTGAGGAGGTGCAATTAACTGAGAAATACCCATCCCATCACTTGCTAGTGCGCATATCGAAGGCAATAGTACGCCATTGGCACATTATGCTCATTTGAAATTTGTGGAGTGGAAATAAGTTTTAAAAAGCTTCCTGCAGTCAATTGTGCGCGACAGAGGAAGTGCTGAGTTGTTTTCCCGCATTGAGTGTCACCGCCAGCCTGTCGTAACAAGGTTGACCTGCAATCTATTGAAAGGGAGATTCATCCAATTTACTCCTTAAAAATAGCCCAGTTTTTGAAGATTTTTGGAATTTTCATGACCCCAATGGTACTGGTCACCGACAGTGTGTGCTTTTTGCTTTCCAATATTTTTTACTGGACCGCCTTGAAACAATATCAGACCGTCTCAATTTAATTCCCCAATTTAACCCCACGGCACACGTTTTTAGTGTCAACGCTGTCTATTAAATCGTATTTTTATTATGTCGTTTAGTTTTATTATTTTGTTTTGAAACTTCTGTCACCGGTTGAGTCTTGTGTTTTAATAAAATACAGTTGAAAAATGTATTATTGATGGAATTAAGATTTTTTTTTCATTGGTTACTCCGTTTGTGTTATATAAAATTCAAATGGCACAATTTGTCGATTTTTAATTTCTCTGGATTACTGGCATTTTAAGTTAAACACAATATATTTGTAATGAATTTATAAGAGTACCTAATATTTTCATTATGTACGATTACCTAGATATTTATTGTTTTCATTATAATTCAGAACATTGTTTTGTCTGATCTATTAATTATTCATTTTATTATTATTGTTAAATAAATGCAAATGTTATGCCAGACTCATATGTTTTATTTTTATACAATGCCAGTCTTGTGAAATTTCAAAGCTACAAAAATATTATATTTTGCTAAATATATAAAGCACGTTTAAAAGATTTCTAACAAATAATTTTTTTAGATTGATTGTCAGAATTAAAAAACTTTGATTTATAAATTTCAATATTTAAAATTAATAATTTTTTGTACTTATGGTTGAATTATATCTGGCTGACGCTGAAAATTAGAATGCAGACATGAGGTACCAATTAAAATTGTGCGGTAATGACGTTTTTTATAGAAAAACCAATAAGAACGCAGAATTTTTTTAATTTCACCTTTTCACAAAATATACAAAAATTAACCAACTTTAGCCCTTAAAAAATTTGCATTTAGGTTACAAATTAAGTAATTTGATAAATAATTATTAAAATACAGTTTTTAATCCTTGTTATTAATCCGCTTTAGTGAAAAATTTTGAATGTTTTTGTTGTTAAATAGTCGATTCAATACTGCAAATTTCGCGGTCAGCTAGATTTTATTTGCCTATAAACGTTTTTTGGATTTTAAAATAAACAGTCTTTATTTAGAAATTGCACGCACGGAAAAGTATTTTTATCGCTGAAAAATAAAAAAAAAACAAACAAAAAATGTGTTTTCGTTTGTTTCAAAGATTATAAAAAAACTCATTCAATGCCAAAATGTAATTAACATGATTAACCCACGCGAAAGAAAGTTTTTGTCGCTAGCTAAAGCGTTTTTTTTATGGATCCTGTTTGCCAATTTAATAGCAAAACAAAATATGACCAAACCATTATTTTTAAGCCAGGTTTAATGGTTATTGATAGATCCAAACGAACAAATAAACTGTTCGTCACGTACTTCTGAAAATAAATTTAAAATAATTTTATGAAATTGTTTTTTTAATCTTATAATGTTCTTAGTTTTCTAAATGGTTTTAGGAATAGCGCGGCAATTTAAGTTTTAATGTTATTCAAAAATTGTTTGTCAACTAATAGTCTCTATAGATTCAAGGTCGTACGCGGCATCGTGTAATTTATCAACATACCAGTGATATTTCCTTTTCAACATATTAGTGATAAACGTTGTACATGGTAACGAGATTTAAAATCATTTTATTTTATTTACTATCATTCATAATAAATCAAGTTTATTTGTGTTTCGTAATCAATTGTAAATTTAAAAAAAAAAACAATTTAGTATATAATGTTTTTATCTTTTCAGTATCTTCAGGTTTTTACATGTAAAATTTTTTGTTTGCTTATTATGTCTTTACCATATATTTAAAAATTCTATAATAATTTTTTACACTTTTTTATCAGTTTTTTTTTCTGTAAACTTTTTAGATTTTTTATTAATAAGGTGTCTTTTGAAGTCACATGTATTAATTAATTTTGATGCGTCACTACAGATTTAAAATTATTTATGTTTTATATGATTTACCAACTGAAATCGCTTAATTTTTATTGTTCAAAATATGTTTTTTCAATAATAAGTGAACTTATCCAACTTGATTTGTATGCAGCAAGCCAAACCTAATTGTTTTTGATGGAATGTTAATCTTTTATCAACAAAAATAACTTTTACAAAAATGATGTGCAATCGAAAAAAAAGTTTAGTTAGTATTATCTTCCAGACAAAAAAGTTGATTATTTAATAGTTCTGTTATTGTAAGTAAGAATCTAATTTATTAAATATTACAACTATTAGATAAATTTTATACGCTTGGAGAGACATTCTTACTTAAAATTTTTTAGTACTCATCATTTTTCTACAAATCAAACTAAAAGTTTTAATTGCACTTTTAATAAATCATAATATCCCAAATGATTTATCATGACGTTTTAAAAGCTATTCAAAGGATTTTTTCTTTTCTTTTTTTTTTCGTTTGATATTGCTTTTGAAAAACATGTTTTTTTTTTGTTCATTTGTTACATAAAATTACAGTTCAGGGCTTTTAAGCTTCTAATTACATCATTGTTTATTGTGTAGGACTGTTGTGTTTATTGAGATTGATTGTGGTTGACCTTTGGACGGAGCTGTTTTGGTCAGTGGGGGTGGCTGAGGGGTGTGGGTCTGAGCGTTGAAATCCCTGCGCGGTGCGGATTTCACTACTGACCCCGTCCGCACAATGCTGCAGGAGTATTTTCGGAGGGCATTGTGTGCTGAGAGGGGTCGATGTCCCTGTCTCTGGTTAAGTAGTGCCAGGAAGAGCCTTGCATCACAGTTGATCGGATTGTTGCCCCACTTTCCCACACAACCCCTTCTTTCTCACTTTAAAACCTCCGCGCGCGGGAAATGGAGAAAAATCGCCCTTCCCAGTCCTCCGCTCCCTTTCTCGGCCGCTAGTTGGCGCTATCAGTCTTCCAGCGGAGACAAGACATCAGCTTCTATCGTGTGTTTATATTATGTATTTACAAGAGAAGTAGGCTACTTAGCCCATTAAGTATTGATTTCACGCTGGAAGCTAATCATTTTATTTGCTTCAGAATCCCTTGTTGACTGTCTCCAAGAAGAATCATTTTGTTTGTCCCTGGCCAAATCAGCCCCTGATTAAAATTTGATTACCAGATCTCCCTATAACGTGGTCGTATAAGAAGAAGGATACTTACTGAACAATTGACTCTCGTTCTACTTAAGCATTTATTCAACCGCCACTATACACCACTATTACTTCTTTTACGTTTTTATCAATAATATTTCAGGGCGTCCACTATTAAAGTCTTGTTCCTAAAATAGCTCGCCTCAATTTTTTGTCCGTCCAGTCAGTTTGCGTTCGTATTTTTGTATTTCCGATTTGTTTTACTTACATTATTGCTGTTATAAATTTAAAGATTTCTCCGCACAAACGTATAAATAGCTTAAATCAATTTACAACTATCATAAATTTTTTTTTCAAATTAAATACATAAGTAAACTGATGGTCCTTATTTTGTATAAAAAAAAAGATAAAAATATTTAAACCGTTTTTATTTTCAGATATACTTTATGAACTAAGTTTAAATTTGACTTTTTTCTTTTCGAAAAAAGACGTGTTTTTTTAACAAAATCTTCTAAAAACTTGAATACTGCTTAAGCTGATATACTGGTTAGTATTAGATTATTATTATTTCATTAATAAATCTAATAAAATATTATTATTATTTTATTAATAAATCTACTGAAATAATTATAATCCAAAATTGAAAAATACTTCTTAATGTTGTTGAACAAATTTTGTAAAAATATAAACACTTTTCATAGGGAACAATTTTAAAAAAATAACCATGATCAAAACGAAAAAATGATTATTTCGTATTTTTGTATTTCTGTTCTTGATATAAAAATGATTTTGAATATAAAACTACGATTAATCTTATAATGCTAAACCGAAATGATACTTTGATTTTTTTCCAACTTATTTTTATTCTTATTTTTTTATTTTCTATAGGCAAATAAAATCTAGCTGACCGCGAAAATTGCTGTGTTGAATCGACTATTTAACAACAAAGCCATTCAAAATTTTTAACGAAATCGGTTTAATAATAAAGATCAAAACCCGTATTTTAATAATTATTTATCAATTTACTTAACTTAAAACCCAAATGCAAATTTTTAAAGGGCTAAAGATGGTTAATTCTAGTATATTTTGTAAAAAGGTGGAATTAAAAAAAAATTCTGCGTTTTTATTTGTTTTTCTAAAAAAACGTGATTACCGCACAATTTTAATTGGTCCCTTCATGTCTGCATTCTAATTTTCAGCGTCAGCCAGATATAATTGAACCATAAATAATTTAACGTACTGTTTTAATAGTAGTTGTTTAATTAAAGTAGTATTTTTTGAAAGTTTTTATTTAAAATTTCTTAAAATTTTTCTGTTGCAAGTAATTTTGGCGAAAAATTGAGCGTTTTTACAAATTTAAAAATTTGTCTCGTTCTATGAAAACTACGATCTTCTATATTTGGGTTTTCATTGGCAATAAAAAGCATAGTAACTTATATACTATCAGTCTTTCTTTTTAAAAGCGAAGGATCTTTTTTATTGGTAGAGTAAATAACGCAACAAATGTTAAATTTTACACTTTAATTATTGATTTTGGAATCTCAAATGCGAATTTAGTAAAATATAAAGCGCGTAATTTTCTTGAAGGGCCTATGTTGCTTGTGAATTGTAATTTATATTCCAATGTTATACTTGAAAAATAAATGCCGTTTTTCTTTTAGATTTTGGGAAGCTTTTACTAAATAACGTCCACCATTATTTAAATCGATCATTTTATAGCAATCTTAGCCAGCAATCCTTTTGAAATTCTTTTAATAGAACATATTTTATCTTATTTTCTTTTCTTTGTTGTATTGAAAAAATATTTGTAATAAATTTTGGCTCAAACAAAAGTTTAACTTGTTAATTTAATTTTTTATTGTCACACTAAAAATAAAGCATTTTAAGAAACAATTTTTGCATAATATCTTATTGTAGTATTAACTTTTTAACTGTTATGATCTTTTTATTTCAAAAGTTTTGTTTTTAAATTGAATTAAATATTTGAGCGTTTGTTAATTCTTTCTAATTTAAACTTAATTAGGCAAAACTGGTATTTTTATGAATTTTATTTGTATTTTTGTGGGTTAAACCATGTTAAATTAACTATATTGCTATGTTAAAATATGTTAGTCTTGCTACTGTAGAAAATTTAGAAAACATTTTTAGTTTTGACAGTATTTTACTCCTATTTGTGTAAAACTACACACATGTTTGTGCACTTCTATATTTTTCCTTTTATTAAACCATTAAATATGTTGTTATAAAATTTGTTTCGTGATTCAATATTTCACGCAAATTATAGGAGAATGTTTAAAATATAAGAATAAAAAAATTAGTCTGGTTTGTTACCTTCAACTTGAGTTTTAAATGAATAATGGGTTAATATTCTAAATTAAATATCAAGATTTATTTTGATCGAAGTTATTTATAATATAACGTCAAATCATTGCGTAGAAGCATGGTGACGCCGTGGCTACGGATACGCCTATACGCCATACCAAAATTAACTTCAAAACCAAAATCCACGCCATACCAAAATTAACGTACTTCCGTGCAGTATACCGGCATATTTTTCCACGCCACAAGTTCGTAAATATGAGTATTAGTATTCTCGACATAACATGTTCTAAAACCGTTCATTATAATTGTGTTTTTAGTATATTAGCAAATCTGGAGTAGCTGTTAACGAAACACAAAATACGATACATTTGCTCTGGAAATATAAACTAAATTATAAAAACATTTATTCTATTAAAAAATATGTAGTGGTTTTCAAATTAAACGTTAAAAGGTAAGTTTATCAGTTTTTGTAGGTAACTATTGCTTATTATGTAAATTAGATTATTATTTAGTATTCTCAGAAAACAAAATTGATAAGCTAAAGCCTTTTAGGTTACTTTCTATTGACTGTTCCTCCATAATTTGAATTTTTTGACTCCAAAAAGAGTTCTTCAATGTAATTTTTTGCCTCGTAATGTAAAAAACAATGCATATCAATCGAATTTAAATAATTAGATATTATTAAAATAAATAAAAGTGTAAAAAACTTCAACCCACAACTTTTGTTTAACAACCTCATTACCGCTGGGCCAAAGGGTCGTTATTTTATTTACATACAGAATACAGATCAGTAAAAAACGGAGGTACTAGTGGATAACGCCAATAAATCAGGTGTTGTGCTTCTTGAGGGACCATCATATTTTCGCTTTAAAATTTTCAACTTAAGAAAAACAATCATTATTTATTTATTAAAATTCGCATAATGCAAGAATACCTGAGGCATAATTGGGAGCTCCTTTATACATACAAAGAATCGCCTAAAAATTAAAGATGAATTCTATCAGGGTGAAAATAACTGGGTGGTAAAGTAACCACTTGTTCTTCGAAAAAAAATCACATGGAGAAAAACACCTGATGCAACTTAGTAATAATTGGTTACATTATCTCTGAAAACGTTTTTTATTGTTTTTATTTTCGCGCGTTCATTCTTTGTTTCTTCCTAACGGCTAGCGGTTACGCCTTTAATTTCAGCCTAAAGGATTTTAACTTTAATGCCAATATTGCTTTTTCTCTTCCGTGATTTTTGTTTTAATCATTCTTCGCGTGTTTTATCTTATTTTGTGATTGATTTTCGTGATATTTTTAAAGTATTTCTGTGTTTTATTTTTATGTGTATATATTCTATTGGTAGTCTTCCTGTATATTATTAAAATTTTGTGATTAAATTTTAGTCGTAAACCGGGAGCCAATCGAAAATGTACGACATGTCCTTCCCCACCACAACCGCTCCCGACAGTTCCAACTACTACGAGGGGGGACAACAGGGTCCTGGTGAATTCGTCCAGTACCCCAACACCACGCAGGACATGTACTATCAACAGCAGCAGCACTTTCCCAACGCCAGTGGTGGCCAGCAACCGCAGCAGCAGTACTACTACTCCCAACCACAGGGTGGGGAGCCACTGGGGGACAGTCTGGCCTGCTACGGCTCCTACAGCACCACGGACTATCCAGACGTCAACTCCCTGGAGCCAAGCATCGTGCCGGGACAAATGGCGGAGTTTAGCAACGCTTACAACCAGCAGATGAACTTCCTCTACCACCACAACTCCCCAACCGCTTCCAGCCACACCTCCACCGGGAGCGACGAGAGCGACGACTATGTAAGCATCATTACTTTCACTCAATATTTTTTAGCACAAGCAGAATTCCAAAGCGAAAAACCCTTACATGTTATCTTGTTTAATAAAATAAAAATTATAGTTTAATCAAAGTTTAATAACTTAAGTTTATTTTTTTTTTAAATGCAGGATGACTTAGGTTAGGTTAGTGGTGATTTTGAAATTAGTAAGTTTTAAGAATCAATGTATTGCAAGTTACCAATTAGTTTTAAGCAAATCCAAACAAATAAAAATTAAACAGATTATTATAGTAAAATATAACTAAATTATTTTTTATATTTTCGAAAAAAAAACCATGAGTTTAAAATAGACTACTTTTTGGTGTAAATAGTTTTTGTGTTAGAAAATTAATTGAAAAAAGCCCAAAGTTTCATAATGAAGATAGATTAATTAGAAAAATATTTTGCTTCTAAAACAGTTGAAGATGCAGTCCTATAAATGTGATTAAGAACCCAACTCATGATAATATACCAAGTTTAGTGTGGCGTCTTTTAAAACACACCTCTCCCGTGTTTTGCATGGGTTTCTAAGTTTAGTAGAAAATTATTCTTTAAAATATACGAAATTTTTGGTGTTTTTGAAATAAAAGTTCTCAAAATGTTGTAATTTTGTTCCATACAAATAAGTTGATGCAAATTTTATGTAAATACTTTGATTTCTGGTGAAAAGGGGTTTTGTGGTGTTTTTCGGGTTTTTGAATGGAAATATGTATCTTTTACACTTTCACAAGATTTAAATTTAGGTATCATTCTTGTATATAGTAAACAATATGTTAATAGTGAAAAAAAATCTTAAAAACATGCATTTTTTGACTTTATTCACATTATTTTACATTTTTTAAATGATTAAGATGATTGTTTAAATTTCAAAATGCTGAAAAATATACTATTTTGGATTTTATTTACACGTTGCTTTGTTTATGGATGCTGCGCGACTGTTGCATAATGTAAGAATTGGACCAATTTAGAGTGTTGACCTTGTTCAAAACACCATCAAAACATTTTATTTCTTTGATTTTAATATCGGGAAGTATTATTAAACTCTCAGCGGAATTATCAATTCCTGTCTTTTAATGAAATTGCTGTCGTAAACACGAAAGTGCAATAAACATTATAAATTTTATGCACATTTATTTTTTTATTAAAATATATGAAGTAATAAAAACAACTTAAAAGGCGGAATATTTTAAACAAATATAATTCATTAATAACAATATGGATTTTAATGAAATTTTAAAAAAGGTGTGAAATAAACCTAAAGTTTAGTTTAAAAATTATTTAAATTCAAACAAGTAATGAATAAGTAGCGCTGTTTTTCCAGAGAAATCAGTAAAATTAAATGATATTTTTTTAGTTTCATTTGTTATGTGTTTATATTCAACTGACAATCTTAACGATTTTTTTTAATGACTCCTAACTTCAGTTTCAATCGAGCAGAAACAAAGAGTGGGAAATTTATAAGTAATCCACACAAAAAATATCATCTATCATTATTTATTTATTTGTCAAAAAGAAAGATCCTATTTAATAAATTGCCAAAAAGTAATCAAATTAAAAATTCATTTTTGAGTACCTACATATGTTTTTTTCTAAAAGTATTAATAAATTCCACTTTTTTTTCTAAATTAGCAAAAGTAAACTTATGGATTTAATTCTTAATTTTTACTTAACAATTTAGTTTAAAATTTTTGAAGGTCTCTAAGTTCCCATTGGTTGCGGCTCTAAGTTCCCAAAATTTCTGACGTTCTAAGTTCGATACTTACGGCTCCAAAAACCCCATGACCATTTCTATTTTTTTCAAATAAAGTTTTAGTGGGGGTTAAACCAAAAAACTTTCGTTCTATATTTTATTGCTTCTTAAAGATATTTTGCAGCTTATAGCTTTTTTAATACTAAAACAAATACCATAACGATTGACCTGCGTAGAGGCATCTGTTTTTGTCTAAATATGCATTGATTTTCCCGGTTTTAATTTATGTAAAGATATTATTTTTCTTTATACTTTAAAAGAAGAATACTACTAATATATAGAAAATTTTACGCGTGTCATTTTTTAGTTCGGTTGGCAACATCATCCGTACAAAAAATCACCGGTGGAATCTGACACAAAAGGAAAACGAGGAAAACAAACGAAAAAAAGAAAACCTAAGCGGGATCCTAATGAGCCCCAAAAGTAAATTTAAATTTTCACTTTGTTTTGAATCAAGATGATATACATATTGTATACCAGTATTTGACGCTGATCTCAAATAATTATGTCCGTAGGCTTTAAGTGAGAGCGTCTTTTAAAATTGTATGGGAAAATTAGTGAGTTTTGATGACAGTTAACAAAACAGGTGGTCCAACCTCTTCATGCTGCTTTTCAACGTGAGTACATATTTTTCCAAGGTCATCCGATAGATTGATTGTTTAACAATAATCTATTATAAAATAATTTATAATTATCGAAATGTAATTTTCAGGAAGTTCGGAAACAATAAACATTTTTTGAGTCACTAAAAAATGCAACAGTCACCACACCACCTAGTGTTGGAAGTGTTAAACCATAAAATTCATTATTTTAGCTTCAAATTTAAAGTTAATTTAATGTTACGCTGTTTTTTCAAAAGAGTTTTTGTCAAATTCTTTTATTACCCGAAAGGAACAATTCTTTTTTTACCAGGCCAATCGATCAGAAAGTTTTAGCTTGCACACCAAAAAGCCCAAATGTTAAATTTGAAGTAGATAGGTTTTGAATTAAGGATGTAGTACGTTTTGGGCGATGTAGATATTTTATTCGTAAAAGTGCTCCTTTGTTGTTAAACCGTATACCAAAAACGCTATGCATTTTTGACCATATTGAAACTAAAATTTTAAATTAAATCGATTAAAAGAGTTTTATAATCAACTAATAATTTTAATATTATTTATTAGTTTGATGTGACAAATTTGTTAATGTTAACAACAGCTGTAAAACGAATCAAACATATATCCTGTAGTTTTAAAGGTTACTACGCGGTAAAATTGATTAAATCGTATAGTTTAAACCTTGTTACAACCAGTTACGACACTGAGATCCGCCCAAGGTCAAATTAGGTTGTTGTCTCGCCATAATAATAGTCGCATGTGGATAGAAATAAGGGAATAATATTGATTTGCATAACCAAATCTTGTTTCAAATAAAACAATTTTACATTAATTTTTTAGTAGTTTAATTTCGTATAAAATGACTTTAAATTTAAAAATTTACACTTGTAACCATATGTAGGTTGCAGAATCTAATTTTCTTAGATTTGAAATCAATTTTAACAAAGTTAAAAATAGTTTGTTTAATTTGATCTTATTAGCATGATTTTGATGTTTAGGCCAGTATCGGCGTACGCTCTTTTTTTCCGAGACACACAAGCAACAATTAAAGGACAGAGTCCGAATGCTACGTTTGGTGAAGTTTCAAAAATTGTTGCCTCAATGTGGGATACCTTGCCACCGGACACAAAAAATGTAATTTATCCTAATATTTGTGGTTTTCATTCAGAATAATTAATCATAAAAATTAGCACTCGTATAGTCATAAAATTTCAAACCTGGTCTATTCGGACTGGTTACGCCATTTTTGGCGGGAAAATTTATGATCCAATGTTTGTTTAGAACCCAATTTTTTTATATCGCCAACCGATCACTAAATATTTATTTTTTAAATTAGAAAATGAAATGAATTTTTTCGCTTCTGTGCAAAAAAGTTTAAAATAAAATTCGTTAAAAAATTTATTAAAACGTACCTAAATCAGTCGTATTGAACTCGAAACAAAATTTTTATGATACCATTGTAGAATTAGTGACTGAGTTTAAAAATCCTTTAGTGGCGACCGAACTTAGAAAAAAAATCTGCAGCTGTTTTGAAATAAGAAACACCAAAAAACACTATAAATACATCAGAGTACAAATTTAGATTTTTTGTATCAAACAAATAAGTAAAAAACCACTACATAAAAATTATGAGTTTTTAAAATCAATTATTAGCATAATCACAAATATTCAGCACGCAATAATAACCGGAATAATTTTGATTTTTTACGTTTTTAAGGCTTTTTTCATATTTAGTAGGTGATGCTTGAAACATGACAAATAGAAAATGTACTTTACGGCGATTTTTCAAAATAAAGATTTTTTATTTATACCATAACACTAGCTTGTATCCAAGCTATTTATTAGAAATGTGATATAGCGTTGTTTGAAACATCCCTAATCATTTTAAAAATACAGTGCTTACAAATGTATGTAAAAAACTTTTGTTTTTTGTTTTAACTTTTGGCGGATTATGTGTTCAATTAATTACTTTTTAACTGAAAATATGTTAATTTATTGCCCAAAATAATTCATTAAATTTATTACCTGTCCGAGCACTTACACAGACTGTGACAAAAAAATTCCAGCATAATATTTGTTTTTATTACCATTATAGAATTACAAACAGAAAACCGAGACTGCTAAAAAAGACTACCTGAAGCAATTAGCAGCTTATCGAGCAAATATGTTATCAAAGGTAGTTTATCCGTTTTTATTTGTTAAATTATAATTACTAGAATTTTTATAAAATAATCAGAAAAACTTAAATATGGGGGGATAAATGCTTTCACTTGAATCATTTATTGTAATATATTTATTGTTGTTTAATAATAGGACACCCCAAAATTATTTGAGAGATATTTGAAAAACGACGAGTTTTATTGTTGTTTCGCAGTAAAATTATGTAAATTAAAAACGTTACACTTTCTTTATTCGTCAAAACTGTCCTATCAGTGCGAATATTATTTCAGAACGGAGGAAATGGAAATGGTGGCTTGGATTGCTTAGGCCAACAGGAGTTTGCTCAAGCTCAACAAAAATTGCTTTCTCAAAACCAAAGCTCTCCGGATAGCACGACGCCTCAGGGAGAGGCCTGCAAAGATTCCGCCCCTTCCACAAGCAGTGTTGGTCTTAAAAGTTTGGCCAGCCTTATTGCAGAGCCAGCCCCTCAACAGGTTCTCACTGCTACTACTACCCTCACTGTCCCTCAAACCTACTTTCCGGTAAATTAATTGTAAATTAACGTAATTTATATATTAAAGTTAAAGTCTTCTAGGCTGAAATTAAGGGTGTAACCACTCTCTACCGGGAAGAAATAAACAATAAACGCGTGAGCGATAAAAATTTTAAAAAAAGTTTTCAGCGTTTATGTAACCAATTATAATTTATTTGCGTAATGTGTTTCTCTGCACGTGATATTTTCTCAAAGAACAACTGGTTACTTTACCACTCTTCTTTTTTCACCCTGATAGAATTTATCTTTAGTATAATTTTTTTTAATACTTTTCATGTTAGCCTTTCAGGTTCTTTTAGTTTGTTGTTCATTTTTCGCTGTTGTGATGGTTAAAAAAACAGATACCTCAAACAAATTTAATTCGTTAATTAAAGTGAAGTTCTGATTAAATTTCACAGGAATATAGCTTTGACAGCTAAAAGTTTAAGTTTTAACTTTAGGTATATTAATAATTGGAGTTATTTTTTAAAAGGATTGTTGGTAAAAATAGCGTGCTTTAAATTTAAACTTCGATTGGGAGTGAACAAGGAGTGTGGTTAATTTTAAAAGTAAATTAACAAAAAATATCACCATGTTTTTATGGAATTCATCTTGATGTGCATTATCGGATTTTTGGCGTACAAAGTTTTGAAAGTTTTAATTGTACTTATACAAAAAATTCCATAATTCGCACCAACTGTTTAAGATGGCATGATTAAATATTATTGAACTCATTTTAAAAAAAATGCCATTCATTTATGATTCTCAAAAATTAACTAAATTTAAAACTTAAGTTAACCTATGTTGGCTTTCTTTGTGGAAAATTTAGTAAAATCCACGTATTGTATTTTGATGTGGGAATTTATGAAACCTTACAGATTTCCACTTTTCATAAATTTATGCAAACTTAAATTGTGTTCTATGCTTTTATTATTTAGATGTTATATTTATTTTAGTCGAGGGTAAAGAACGAGTTTGACGATTGCCAAGACTTGGAAAGTGAAGATGTGTCAGGGGGACAAAGTCAACTTCTTGAAACTTGGGATAGAGAATTCCGTCCAAACGAAGGTCTCGTACAACATTGTCGGTACGATTTTTAATTTCAGTATGATGCTTCTATGTTTAATAAGGTTTTTCATTTTTTTAAACTTTTTTTTAATTTGGTTTATGATGCCTTCTTTATGTTGTCTTCAAATATGTATATTTATTAAAACCGATATTTTTTATAATTGTATTTTTGTCGGATATAAAAATAAAACTTTATGTAAACTAATTTAAACACAATATTTATTAATTTGAGAAAGTGTTTCGTAGAAATTTAAAACTTCAAACCCTTTCAAGATAACTTTGTTATTTCTTATAAATTTATTATCAAAAATTGAACAGTTTTTGTTTATTATATATGTGTTTTAAATTATGAAATCTTTAAGATTATGTTTTTCATACTATAATTTTGCTTGGATTAGCTTGCAACCATTAGTGACATTTCTAATCCTAAATATTATGTCATTTAAAGCAAAAGGAAAAATTTTATTTCACCTTAAAATACATTTTAAGTTGTTTTATTCGCATTTTTAGAATTATTTTAATGATTTTAATATTTTAATCGTGGAATAATAATTTGGAGCATTATATTAATGCGTTCTTCTAAATAGATAATACTGATTTTTTATATATAAGATGCTTTTATTAACGGTTCTTTTAATACACAATAATTTCAGGGATGTTTTCAATATTTGGGGTCAGCCAAGGCAATCAGCACAACCGGTAGCCGCTGCGTCAAATTTTGCGCAAGTTTAATTTTTCTAAGAAGCAATATAAGAGCCAAAAATTTTTAATTATAATGTGCAATGTCGTGTGAACTGTGAATTTTATTTAACTTTACTTTTTTTTTAATTATTAATTATAGTTGTTGTTAAATTCGTTGTTTATTTTAAAATGGTGTACAGACGAGAATTTTTATTTTAATTTGTGTTGGCGAGTTTAATAAAACTCAAATTTAAAGCTTTTTGTATTAAATTTTAAAGCTTTAATGTTATACGCTATGAAAATAATTAAAATTAAACTATATGTTTTTATTGAATCAATTTTTTAAACGAGTTTTACTTCTTTTACTACTACTTTTATCCAGTACTTTTATACGACAAACGTCAGTGGTAGCAACAAATCCGTGATTTTAATTTTTTAGGGTTTCACTATATGCAATTTTAACAGACTTCAATTAATTGAGTAAAATCCAAAGGTTTAAAAAACCTCTAAATTTTAAATGTTCCGACCGTTTAGTTGCCCCCACCTAGAGAGAAAATGCCGACGTAAAATGTTCAGCTTGCCAAAAGATTAATTAAAAATAATTTTTACCTTAATATCACTTAAAATAATTATTATGTTTTTAAATACTTTCTAATATGGTATTTAACGTTTAGTTAGGCTTTATATTAGTCGAAGTTGCGTGTGTGCGTTTGCTATAATGTCTTATTTTAAAAAAATATTTTAATGGCTTATAAGCTATATTTAAACAAACTATAAGGTGTCTTATTGCTAAAACGCCGAATGAATAAAAAAAAAACTAACACCCGTCCGTCCAAATAGAGTAAGTACACTGTTATTTTTTTGAATTAAAATAATTGGAAATGTTTTGATGCATTTGTTTTTTTTTGTACTCAGAAACCTTTAAATGATGAACAAAAATTAAATATTATTACTCTATTCAGCTTAAGACTTTTTTGTATAGTTTCCAAGCTTTTTGCTATTTTTATTAGCATTATAAGCGCAATTATTTGGTAAAAACTTCTTGCAATCGAATACACTGACAGATAATAAAAGATGGAGACCCAGTAATAAGGTTTCCAAATGCTGATGTTGTGAATCATTTTTTTCTTATATCATACTCTATTAAAATGTGTACTGCTAAAAATACTTGAGTAACTAATCTCTTTAACGGACTGATCTCTCTAAATCAAAAATCTGAATATTCTATACCTAAAACTAATAAAATGTTAGCAAATAATTGTTTTCTTATTACCGATATAACAATCAAAACAGAAAATATTAAATATTTATATTTTTAATACAATCACTTAATTTTTTCCAGTAAACTTAATTTTTGTAAACCTTTTCTTTTGAAGAATTTAAGTCACTAATGAATTAGCCTTGTAATTGATTAGAATGTTTCATGACTATCGATTAAATAAGAGATTAGCATAATGATTTGATACTTTAATTTATTTAAGCTTGGTCTTTATGTCGTAATGCGTATTATATTGTATACGACTTAACTCAGCGATTTTCAACATTTTCGTTATTGTTGATACTAGTTTTTTTTTCAAAAAACAGAAAAAAACACCAAACTTGATTAGTAATTTTTTATTATTCACTGGATTGAGCTAATATTTATTAATTAAAGTTAAAAATCGCTGTTTACAGTAAAGACAAAACTGTGTATTTTTCTTAGTTATAAATCAAAATAAAATTTTGCATTTTTGGTTGCAGAGTTTAATTTAGTAATCACAGATAGTGACCGATAAAAGCGAGTGCGTTTTTCAGGTAGTTTGATCATTCCAATAATTTCGTGTTTGGGTTTGTGCATTCAATAATGTCATATTGTCAATACCAAGTACATAAATATTGCTTTATTGTATTGTGAATTTTGTAAGGTTAATATGAAATTTATTATTATTATTGATGGAACCAAATTTCTGTAAAGAATTCAAGACTAAAAAAGAAAAAGAATGTTTTTTAAAATGGTGTATGGTGCGTTGTATAAAAAAGTTTATGGTTGTATAGGAGATGGAATATTAAATATTACAAAAAAATTATATTCTTATGAAAAATTGTTATTGTGTTAACATTTTTTAATAATGTTTGTACTGTAGTTTTAAACGTTGTTGATGGTTTTTTTTAAACCATTGTAAACAAAATGCTATAAATAAAGCACCCATTGATATTGCTTTGATAAGTTATCCAACAACAGATGTTTTTTTATTTATAATCCTAATATATTCTACCATCAAGTTTTATACAATTACAATATTAACCTAAAACAAAAGTTTAAAAAAGTTTTTACTCAAAACAAGTTTTATATCATTTGAATATAAATTTCATTATTCAAATTTGCTTGTTGTATCAACATTTACTGTATAGTTAAATTTTTAAGGAATTTTTAAAAAATTAAATTATAACAAAATTTTGTAAAGCTACAGTCAGATACACAAAATAACAGAGGCTTTTTAATTACTTTTTATTTTTGTAAAATATAGTGTTTGTGCTTTTAATTAAACGTAAATGTTTAAATTGCAGTTCCCCAGGGAGTGATATTTGAGTTTATTTTTATCAACATTCCTGCAGTATTATTTACAGGTTTTTTTATCTGGTGTTTTATTGATTTCTCTGTACACATTCCACTGTTTGTCGTCAACCACTATGATTTGCTTACATAACTATAGCCGGGCTGAACCTTGCTTTTGTAGTTTTTCAGAAAACAAAAGTCACGACAATCTTACATAATATAATTCTAATCAAAAAATAATAAAATAAAGTATTGTAGAGATACCAGTTGTCTGTTGCAATTATTTACAAACTAAAAATGAGGGTTCTGTGCTAACAAATAAAAACAAACTTATTGGAAATTCTTCATAATAAACAATTTAATATAATAACCATGTTTTCCAACTTAATTCTTTACGTAAAAATCAGAATGTTGTTTTAATAAATTTTTTATTCAGTAAACCACGCTGTTTTTTTATAACCATTACTTAATATTTTAAATTTATGTTGCTTACTTGCCTTTTCTATAAGTATAATAACCTAATACTGGTTCCTTTATTAATATATAATTACAACAACAATTAATCTTAACTATATTCCCGTAATTTTATTGTGGAAATCCGCTAAGCCCAGGTGCAGACCGGTTTTAAATTTGATTTAAATTTTCTGTTGTTGTGAGTAGAATAGCTTTGTATTGATTTTAAATCCCAGTTATAGTTTTTTTTTCATGTGTGTGTTTTTTAAGTATCACGCACGAATTAATTATAAAATAAACCTAAAATTTGTATTTTGTAAACAAATTGTATATTCACACACACAGTAACACATTGCAGACACATGCTGAATTATAAGTAATTTGTAGCGAAGTCGTGTATTGCTGTCAAGCCCGTCTGTCGACGGTATAATAATTCAAGATGAGATAGCGAAACTTTCAGTAAGACCAACCCGTATTGAACCCGCTCTTCATACAATTCCTGTTTCTAACTAAACCAGACACGAGACTCCTTACCTTAGGCTGAACGCGTTCAATACCCGCATCCAAGGCAAACTTTTCTCCCTTTTCTCAGCTTGTCTCTGATTACTCAGCTGAGAAATAAAAAGTTGTTTAATTTTGCGCTAGTTGGATTTTAATTCCTTAGTTTTATTCGGTATTCTAAGTTTAAGACGGTTCGATCGGACTGTTCTTATTAAAAATGTAGCTGGAACAAGATTTGCAACCGTAATGCTTTATTACTTTTAATTAATATTTTTATCTAGCAACATAATTAATCATGCAAAGGGTTTTGTTCCAAATAGATAAGTGGAAGGACAGGAAGACTGAAGTGGATGTTGGTTAGAAGACACTAGAATTATTCACTTTAGTGGTTACCATAATAAACAGCAATTCCTACTTTATAAGATAATTTCAACGTCTCCAAAAACAAACAAAAAACAAAACTATCATTTTATTATTTTTTTTAATATTCATCGTGTTTATTTGTTAATTTTATTAACAACGCTTTCTATGGAGAATCACGACAGTTAATTCAATGTACACAAAGGTCTTGAAAAGATTTAAAAATAATTTGTATATGACTTTGGTTAACAAAAAAAACGAAATCATAATGCACGGAAATAACAATTAAACATAAAACGTTTATTCTAAAAGAAACAGCTGGTTGTAAATACTTATTTCTTTTTCATTTTTTCTGGTATTATACAAATTATTTTCAACTCTTCTCGAGACCTTTGTGTACATTGAATTACCTGTCGTGATTCTCCATACTATATACATGTATTTCAAACTTTATTTTACGCTTCGTAAAATATTTTCGATTTAAAAATACCTTACGATAAAAATATTAATTATAATTTCCCAATATTTATTGTCCAACAAACTGAAAAATTATGTTTTCCTTTTTAATGTTATTTGTACCTATTTTAGATCTGAAAAATTTCATATAAATAACCTAAAAACTGGTTATGCTGTAACTTTCGTTTCGGTTTTAGGAATTTTAAAAAATAAAAAGTGTGTAAATTTACGATTAAAAGTTTTTTTTTCAGTTTACGCTTTATTTCAAATGCCTGTCGGTTTGTTTTAGTTTAGCTGTCTGCCAGTGTGAGTGTGTGTTTGTAAGTATTACTTAGAATTTCTGAGGTATACGAAACGATGAAAAAGAATTTATAGTACAAATTTAGTTCGGTTTGAAGCAAAGTCACAACAGTAAGACTACGCTAAATAATAAATTATGTATATACTAAAAATAACATAAAATTTATATGCAGTTATTAAAGTAATCTATTTTAATAGTATTTTTTATTTAAAAAATTTCTTCTTAATTTACTGTTTACTGCAAAACACAAAAAAACATGCGTGGAAAAATAACTTTTAATAAAAATAAGGAAAGTTTTTTAGGTTGAAAATATTTTAGAAACTATATAATTAAAGTAAAAATTGTTTAAACGTGCTCTTATATATATCTTATTTTTATTCGTTTTCTATTGTTACATATTAAGTAAATTAATTAAGGATTTTAACAAGGTTTGACAAAAGTATAAAAAAATTGTTAATAGAAAAGACCAATTAAAAATTTCATTTCGCCCCTAATCTTAGATGCAAATTTTAATTCCCAACGAAAAAAATAAAGCAGTCGGGGCTCCTCAGTAAGACCACCTATTGGAACAACCCAGGGCCTGTGCCAGGATTTTTGAAAGGAGGGGGCCAGACTCTAGAAAACTGAAAACTAAATATAAATACGGCGCGAAGCGCCGCAATTTGTGCCGCGAAGCGGCGCCAGGCGGACGGGGGTCGGGGAGGCGAAATTTTTTGATTTAGCAATAAAAATGATTAAAATTAGGGCTTAAAAAAACCTATTTACATTGAATTCAAGGCAGCCAGGCCGGCAGAATCCACTTTTGGCATACCCCAAGAAAGAAAATCGGGAGAAGCAGGGTTCATAATGAAGTTACCTTCGCTTTTACCTCCCCCCACCCCCCAGGACTTACCTAGTCTTCCTTATTTTTACCCCAGCCAACCCAGAAAGGGGGGAAGCATGGCCCCCCTGGCACAGGGCATGGAACAACCAGTGGAAAAATAACTTTTAAACCTATTAAAAGACCTATAATGATTTAATAGAAAGAAAGAGGGATTTATTTTAATGTTATAAGTAACTTTAAACTGAGCTTAAAAATAAGCTAGTTAGTTAGTTAATTAGTTCATCGTGAACCCAGTTGTCAAATAAACAATTAACTGTCTATGTAACAAATTAACTAACTACATTTAACAATAACTTAAACATTCGAGTAATTATTTTCTGATAAATAAAAAAAGATAAAAACAATAAGACTGTATTCACACTTCAGCTTAAAAAAAACAAACATAGAGAAATTTGATTTAAGAGAGAGTGTGTGTGTGTGTGTGTGTGTGTGTGTGTGTGTGTGTGTGTGTGTGTGTGTGTGTGTGTGTGTGTGTGTGTGTGTGTGTGTGTGTGTGTGTGTGTGTGTGTGTGTGTGTGTGTGTGTGTGTGTGTGTGTGTGTGTGTGTGTGTGTGTGTGTGTGTGTGTGTGTGTGTGTGTGTGAGAGAGAGAGAGAGAGAGAGAGAGAGAGAGAGAGAGAGAGAGAGAGAGAGAGAGAGAGAGAGAGAGAGAGAGAGAGAGAGAGAGAGAGAGAGAGAGAGAGAGAGAGAGAGAGAGAGAGAGAGAGAGAGAGAGAGAGAGAGAGAGAGAGAGAGAGAGAGAGAGAGAGAGAGAGAGAGAGAGAGAGAGAGAGAGAGAGAGAGAGAGAGAGAGAGAGAGAGAGAGAGAGAGAGAGAGAGAGAGAGAGAGAGAGAGAGAGAGAGAGAGAGAGAGAGAGAGAGAGAGAGAGAGAGAGAGAGAGAGAGAGAGAGAGAGAGAGAGAGAGAGAGAGAGAGAGAGAGAGAGAGAGAGAGAGAGAGAGAGAGAGAGAGAGAGAGAGAGAGAGAGAGAGAGAGAGAGAGAGAGAGAGAGAGAGAGAGAGAAAGAGAGAGAGAGAGAGAGAGAGAGAGAGAGAGAGAGAGAGAGAGAGAGAGAGAGAGAGAGAGAGAGAGAGAGAGAGAGAGAGAGAGAGAGAGAGAGAGAGACAGAGAGAGAGAGAGAGAGAGAGAGAGAGAGAGAGAGATTTTTTGAGAGAGAGAGAGAGAGAGAGAGAGAGATTTTTTAGTCTGGTGAAATTTCAATCAAAATTATACGAATGTTTTTGATAAGGGGCGAAATCACCACTTATTCAGTTAGAAGCCTATATTTGTATGTGTTAAAAACAGCTATAAATTTAAAAAAAGTGGCGATTTCGCGCTTGTCAAAGATTGCTGTGAGTATGAATTTTCCAATTGACATTTCATCAGACTAAAAAAATGCAACAGTGCTGTGTGATTATATCAACGTATAAACAAATCATTATCATATGGTAGAAATTTTTATTCAGTAAGCAGCTGGCCAAACCAAATGCAAATATCTTATGGTTCACATAATGGCCATCTCAGACTAGTCCACATCTTTTCGGTCTAAACATTCGCCGGGGGAAAAGTCGCCCCTTTTTTCTGCTCTATCCTTAGAGCATTTTTCAAGGCTAGTCTAGCACTTTTTTTGAATTAAATTATAAAAAACCTAATAAACTATAGTTTTACCTGTGCAATGACATATGTTTAAAATCATTCCGTTCCCGTGATTTACTTTTTTAACAGTTTTATTATTATCAATAAAACATATATTATCTATCTCCTAAGAATTATTTCCAAAGATTCCTACGATTTCCAAAGAACCCATGTTTTTTGGGCAATCAGTAACGAGGGAGGAATACTGGTTTTAAGATATAAGCGTTTGAAAAAAAATAATAAGAAGAAGAAGAAGAAGAAAAAGAAGAAGAAGAAGAAGAAGAAGAAGAAGAAGAAGAAAAAGAAGACGAAGAAGAAGAAGAAGAAGAAGAAGCAGAAGAAGAAGAAAAAGAAGAAGACCCTCGTAGTTAAATCTATTTTCTTAAAAAAAAAAAACAAATGTTCCGTGCTCCCTTAGTCGTTTTCCCTTACTCGTGGAGCACTTTTCAAAGTTAATTAAATAGTTCAAATTTACTTTGTAAGTTTTATGAATTTTTTGAAAAAAATAACAACAAATAAGTATCTTATAAGTTTTTTTTAAAAGTTTTTGAAAAACAATTAAAACAAAATTATCCAAGACTACAGTCAGATTTTTTTGCAAAATATTTTTTATTATATGATTATGCCCTTAACCCGTTCCTGTGAAGGAAGGCCTTTTCCCCCGTTACAACCGTAAAACCTTGGTACGACAAAGGTAAACCTTCGTCTCACGGTGGTGGTATTTTCTTATGACAATGTCGTACGTAAACATTACCGCAGTAAGTTCTTCGCATGACCAATAGGTTTAACTTCCGTCATATATAATTTTTTGTGCGCGAATAGTGCCTAGTGAGCGAGCAAATTGAAATGGTTAAAAAAGCTCTACGGTAGCAATATGCAAATTTTTGCAACATGAAATATCCTGCGTAATACACTGTATCCGTGATAAAAATCTGCGTATTGCCACCGTACCGCTTTAACCATTTCAATTTGCTCGCTCACTGGGCACTACTCGCGCAAAAAATTATGTATGACGGAAGTATGACATAGGTCACACCAAGGTTTCACGGTTGTAACCAAGGAAAAGACAATTACGGGAACGGGTTAAAGGAGCAATATTACAAATAAAACTATTACAAATAAAACTTCTATACCGCCCTGGATGCATACTAGTCATTTCATACAAAACTTATCTACCGCAAATTTAATATTTTGGCTTCTCCAGACCAATTCTACGTTTGTAAATTTTAATTTAGTTTATAAACAAATTGCATGACCCGGGCGTTATAAGTATTTCATTTATGACAGTGCTCCTTTAATAAAATGTAAAACTTTGTATACAATCCCAAAGCCAAAAGTGACATTTGAGTTTTGTTTTATCAAGATTTTTTGCAGTATTAAACTTTATTTTATCTAATCTTTTAGTTATTTCTTTTTACCAATTTCTCGTCAACCATGATTTTGTAAGCTTTCGTAAGCCGGGCAAGACCTAGCTTCCGTATCTTTTGATAAAAAACAATAACTAAAATATGTAATCAAATAAATAATACATAAAGGTCTGTAAGGAAACGATAGTTAGCTTTTGCACTTGTTCCCAGAATAAAAATAGAAATTGTGTGATAACTAATAAAAACGCATTTTTGCACAATTAAAATTTAAACTTTATTATTTTTAAGTATTGTTACATATAACAAAATAAAATGCCGAAAAATGTGCCACTTCTATATAAAAAAGTAAGTAAAATTAGGCCATTATAATGAGCCTCTCCATTTAAAAGGCACCCTCCATTATAATGGCATAGTAGCCATTTTAATTTTGGCGAATTAAAATGGAGAGGAAGCCATTATAATAGCCATTTATTGATTTAATTTCACTTCATATAAACTCACAGGTGTAATACTTTCCGGGTCGCACGACTTTCTCCGCTTCCATGCATCAGCAAGTTGGTCTAGTGTTTAAGGAGGGAAGGGGGGGTTAAACCCGGTAATGCCGGGGGCGGGGGTTAATATCCGAGAAACGCATTTACCCATATTGTTTTTTCCTAAATTGCATTTTACACATATCGTTTTTTTCGATTTTAAAGAAAAAAATAGGCAAAAAACGATAATTTTACGGCAAAAACACCTTTTCATTGCATTTTGAGCTTTTTCTAGTTTAAAAAACATTCATTTTGACCTTAAAACTTAAGTTTGGAGGCAGCTAGAAGTCATTTAAAGACAATTTTTTTCTTAATTTTTTCACAATTTGGGGAAAACCACCTTTTCCCCCCACTTCTGAGTCACATGGTTAATCCCCCATCTTAGAATTGGGGGAAGGTTACGCGTTTACACACTGCATAGGTTAGCAGCCTCCTGGATTTTGGGGGAATGACCCACCTCAAAAAATTGGGGGGTTGTCTCAAAATTTTTTTTTGGGAAAACCTCAAATACCTCATTTTTAGCATTTTTAGTACTGTATACCCCCCAACCCCCCCCCCCCTGCCTATAGAATGGTCTGAAAGGATATGCCTATGTATAATACTGACACACTGTGCCCATGTATGGTCTAACCCAAAATTTTTCCCTTTGTCTACACAAAAAGGGGTCTATCTCTGGACCACCTTGACCCCCCTCTGTCTACGCCTATGGCACAAACGGTTGTTTTCAAATTAGTATTAAATATTATAATCAAAAATATATAATATACCGAAAAATGTGCAACTCCTATATAAAAAAAGTACAGAAAAGGTGGCCTTTATAATGAACCTCTTCTCCATTAAACGGCATTTCCCCCTATAAATGCATAGTAGCCATTTTAATTGGGCGAGTTAAAATTGAGAGGAAGCTATTATAATAGCCATTTATTTGACTGAATTTCACTTCATATATATTGATAAAAAAGTCTGTACGCTGTCCGGGCCGCACGAGTTTCTGCGTGTTCGACAGTATTAAACCAACACGAAGAAACTCGTGCGGCCCGGACAGTATTAGACTTGTGAGTATATATGAATTAAAATTAAGTCAATAAATGGCTATTATAATAGCTTCCTCTCCATTTTAACTCGCCGAATTAAAATGGCTACTATGTCATTATAGTGGAGAGTGTCATTTAAATGGAGAGGCTCATTATAAAGGCCACCTTTTCTGTACTTTTTTTATATAGGAGTTGCACATTTTTCGGTATATTATATATTTTTGTTATAATTAGAATAAAAACCTTCAAATTTCAAACCACGGACCAAGTAAACCCAAAATTGGGTACTAATTCCCCGATTCTGTGTCAATGTTTTATTTTTAAACTATAAACCCTTCTACAAAATTCACACGCATTAACAGAACATAAAATGGGAAAGAATTTAAAAAGATTGACTGCATATCCAAAAATGTACCTACACTGTTACTAAAATATACATAAACAAAACTGTTTCGTTTGACACAATTGTCAAAATTGATAACTTTTCTGTTAATTTGCACTTAGATTTTCGCTCTTACGCCTAAAATTTGAAGGAAGACGCCACTAGTCGCTGGCACAAAAAACTTACATAGTTTACGTCAACGCCCAGAGTGACCAAACGTTAGTCAATCATGAAAGGGTTCATGTCAAGCGTTCTTTTTCGCACCCTGGTTTGCATGGATGTCGAAATTTTGTAGCACCTGATCCTCAAAAATTACGTTATTTTTGAGTTTTTAATGTTTCCAAAATAATTTAATGATGACGATGCAAACTATTAAATGCAAATAAAGATGTAAAAACTTCACGTTTTGGTAAAAAATGTGGGTTTCATTGTTTTTTTTTTAAAAATTTTTTAACAGAAAAACTCGGTAAAAAATTAGCGGATCAGAACGATCAAAATATTTTTAAAAAGCCAAGAACATAGAAAATTTTTTTCAAAATTGCTTTCATAAGTTAACAAAAATATTATCACAAAGCCGATAATTTAGAGGAGTGTACCTTGAACGGTGTTTTAAAGTGGCATCGTCCACTAAGATTTCTAAAAACAAAATGGGAGCTCTAGCTCTAATTGTCGTGGTTGTTTTTTTTCTACATTTTTTACGTTTTTGCAATGTACCCTATATCTATTCTACCTTTTATTCGAAAAACATTGTATTTTCAAATATAAAATTAAAAAGTGTTCTATATTTATGTCTCACATTCCATGGAGTTATATGCCAAAATTTTTATTTTATATTTTAGAATTTCGTAATCGTTATATATTACCTATCAGAATTATTTAGTGTTCAGTCAAAAACAAGTATATTAAAAGTATTTCGTACAATACTCTTTAAAAAGTGAGTAAATTTAGTGATACAATAAAATTCAAGGATTTTATTTTGTTATTTGCATTTTTGTGACCAAGGATCTGTCACCCCTTTCCACAGATTAATGGTAGTTATAAGCATATTATCTGCAAAATAGAAATACAATTCTGTAAAATAACCATAGATGAACAAGGGGGGGTAGGGTGGGGTCCACCCTCCCTAGCCTCGAAATTTTGGGGCCCCCCCTAGAAAATCTGGGCCCCCCCTCCATCCAAATTTTCGAATCTTTTACGCCTGACCCCCCTCTAGATTTTGAAATCCCCCCCCTCGAGAAAATTTTAAGTACTTTTTTTATACTCTACTTTCTTCTAAAAACGTGAATTTTTAACACAAATTCATGTTTTTACACCCTTTTTATACATAAATATCGCTTTTTATTCAATAAAATGTAGTATTATCCTATAAAAAGAACAATTATTAAAGTTATTATGGTTTAAAACTGTTTTGCTTTGGACACCGGACCCCCCCTAGAAAGCTAGGGGGGTTCGACCCCCCTAGGTCCCCCCCTTAGATTTTGAAATTTCATTTACCCGGGGTAAACACCCCCCGTAGCTTTTTGACCGTGTTCATTTATGAAAATAACTTTAAAATTTTAATATAAAAATAATGCGAATAATTGAGCAACACTGCGTACATTTAAAAAAATTTTTGTCATAAACTATAACCAACCTGGTGGATTATTTTAAAATTTTCCAACAAAACAGAGAAATCAACAACATTCACTAAAACATTTTGTTGTTTAAGCGTTGAATAATTTTCAATTACGTAAAAATTTTGAATACCTGTCAAAAGCAATTTAGTACAATTTCGCTTTTTACTAAAATTATTTTTTATTTTCCAGTATTCTGTCTTACTAGTTACGTTACTAGTAAGAAAATTTAAAAATCTATACTAAACTATACCATACTAGAAATAAACTCATAAGTCTTATACTATACTATACTAGAATAAGAATCGCAGGTTTTATACAATACTAGGGCAGTGCATTTAATTTGGGCACTTTTCCAAATTAAGCATTTTTGATTTTGGACTATATCTTTGTAATCCTGGAGGGAATACGGCGTTTGATAGCTCAAATGAGAGCTAATTATATGTAGATGACTTTCGTGAACTTTTTATTTGTTATGTGATAATATTTTCATGTGAAATTGTGCGATTTATAAAAAATAAAATTGTTACTCGTTTTTAGAACATGGGCATTTAATGATTACGCAATAAACTGGTTTAAAAATTAAGCTGTCCTGGTAAAATTTAGTCTATTTTCCGAATTTTTAGTCCCTGTGGTTCTACGTTGCATGTGGTGAGCAATCGTTATAAAATAATAGAGCAATTTCGACACACATATTGCTGTGGGTAATAACAGGTTGAATTAAGTGGTCGAATGTTAAATTGTAGTTGTAAATAGTTAAAAAACGACGTTGAAATGTGTAGGGGTCATAGCACTGCATTAAACTCGATTAAGGGGTCCTTTTAAAAAGTGCCGAAATTAAATGCACTTTTTTCCAAAATTTTGTTCATTTTGATACCATTTGGCATTTTAGCTGTAACTTTTTGCCAGTTAAACATTGAACAAAAAGTAGAAGCTTAAATTAAAGAAAACTGTTTGGAGATAATGATAGGCTTTTAAATTTTTGAAAATGATGATTTTTTGACTGAGAAACAATCGATTGTTTGTAAAGTGCCGAAATTAAATGCACACATTTAATTTCGGCAATTTTCCATTTTTTTTAAAAACTGATGTAATTAAGTAAAAAAAACTACTTTCGTATAGTCAAACTCTTGTGACGCAACGCAGTATCGTGAAAGCTTCAAAATGAGCTATCAAACATGAAAATATCATAACATAACAAATAAAAAGCTCACGACAGTCATCTACATATAATTAGCTCTCATTTGAGCTATCAAACGTCGTATTCCGTCCAGGATTACCAAAGATATAGTCCAAAATCAAAAATGCTTGAATTGGAAAAGTGCCCAAATTAATGCACTGCCCTAGTATTGTATAAAACCTGCGATTCTTATTCTAGTATAGTAATAGTATAAGACTTACTGGTTTACTTCAGTATGGTATAGTTTATTATAGATTTTTAAATTTTCTTACTAGTAACGTAACTAGTAAGACAGAATACTGGAAAATAATAATTTTAGTAAGCGAAATTGTATTAAAATCCGGCTTCCTACAGGTATTCAAAATTTTTACGTAATTGAAAATTATTCAACGCTTAAACAACAAAATGCTTTAGTGAATGTTGTTGATTTTCTCTGTTTTGTTGGAAAATTTTAAAATAATCCACCAGGTTGGTTATAGTTTATGACAAAAATTTTTTTAAATGTACGCAGTGTTGCTCGATTATTTCGCATTATTTTTATATTAAAATTTTAATGTTATTTTCATAGATGAACACGGTCAAAAAGCTAGGGGGAGTGTGTACCCCGGGTCAATGAAATTTTAAAAATTGAAAGGGGGGGACCTGGAGGGGTCGACCCCCCCCAGCTTTCTAGGGGGGTCCGGTGTTCGAAAGCAAATAGTTTTAAACCATAATAACTTTAATAATTGTTCTTTCTATAGGATAATACTACATTTTATTGAATAAAAAGCGATATTTATGTATAAAAAAAGGGGTGTAAAAACATGAATTGGTGTTAAAAATTCACGTTTTTAGAAGGAAATTTAGTATAAAAAAAGTACTTAAAATTTTCTCGAGAGGGACCAAGGCCCAGATTTCAAAATTTAGAGGGGGTCAGGGGTAAAAAATTCGAAAATTTGGGGGGGAGGGAGGGCCCCCGCTGGGTTTTTTTAGGGGGGAGGGCCTCAAAATTTCGAGGCTAGGGCCCCACCCTACCCCCCTTGTTCATCTATGGTTATTTTACAGAATTATATTTCTATTTTGCAGATAATATGCTTATAACTACCATTAGTCTGTGGAAAGGGGTGACAGATCCTTGGTCACAAAAATGCAAATAACAAAATAAAATCCTTGAATTCTATTGTATCACTAAATTTACTCACTTTTTAAAGAGAGTATTGTACTAAATACTTTTAATATACTTGTTTTTGACTGAACACTTAAAAATAATTCTGATAACATATAATGATTACGAAATTCTAAATATAAATAAAAATTTTGGCATATAACTCCATGGAATGTGAGACATAAATATAGTACACTTTTTAATTTTATATTTGAAAATACAATGTTTTTCGAATAAAAAGGGAGAATAGATAGAAGGTACATTGCAAAAACGTAAAAAATGTAAGTAAAAAAACAACCACGACAATTAAGAGCTAGAGCTTCCATTTTGTTTTTAGAAATCTTAATGGACGATGCCACTTTAAAACACCGTTCAAGGTAGATCTCTTGAAATTATTGGCTTTGTGATAAATATTTTTGTTAACTTATGAAAGCAATTTTGAAAAAAATTTTCTATGTTCTTGGCTTTTTAAAAATATTTTGATCGTTCTGATCCGCTAATTTTTTACCAAGTTTTCCTGTTAAAAAATTTTCAAAAAAATAATGAAACCCACATTTTTTACCAAAACGTGAAGTTTTTACATCTTTATTTGCATTTAATAGTTTGCATCGTCATCATTAAATTATTTTTTGGAAACATTAAAAACTCAAAAATAACGTAATTTTTGAGGATCAGGTGCTACAAAATTTCGACATCCATGCAAACCAGGGTGCGGAAAAGAACGCTTGACATGAACCCTTTCCATGATTGACTAACGTTTGGTCACTCTGGGCGTTGACGTAAACTATGTAGTTTTTTGTGCCAGCGATGAGTGGCGTCTTCCTTCAAATTTTAGGCGTAAGAGCGAAAATCTAAGTGCAAATTAACAGAAAAGTTATCAATTTTGACAATTGTGTCAAACGAAACAGTTTTGTTTATGTATATTTTAGTAACAGTGTAGGTACATTTTTGGATATGCAGTCAATCTTTTTAAATTCTTTCCCATTTTATGTTCTGTTAATGCGTGTGAATTTTGTAGAAGGGTTTATAGTTTAAAAATAAAACATTGACACAGAATCGGGGAATTAGTACCCAATTTTGGGTTTACTTGGTCCGTGGTTTGAAATTTGAAGGTTTTTATTCTAATTATAACAAAAATATATAATATACCGAAAAATGTGCAATTCCTATATAAAAAAAGACAGAAAAAAGGTGGCCTTTATATATATTTTATTTAAATGCCTATTTTAAATTATTAAACCTCACATACTACCCATCAATTCGGCGAGTCAAACCTCGAGAGGAAGCTATTATAATAGCCATTTATTGAATTAATTTTAATTTATATATAATCTGACAAGTCTAATACTTGCTCCGGGCCGCACGAGTTTTCTTCGGTGTCAAGTTTAATACTGTCGAACACGCAGAAACTGGTGCGGCCCGGACAGCATTAAGACTTGTGGAATGTATATATGAAGTGAAATTAAGTCAATAAATGGCGATGATGACAGCTTCCTCTTGATTTTAACTCGCCAAATTAAAATGGCTACTATGCCATTATAGGGGAGAGTGTCATTTAAATGAGAGGTTCATTAATAAAGGCGATCTTTTGTACTTTTTTTCATAGGAACTTGCATTTTTCGGGACATGATATTTTCGATTATAATATTTAATAATGAATCCGAAAGAAACTGTTTGTGCCATAGGCGTAGACAGAGGGGGGTCAAGGTGGTCCAGAGATAGACCCCTTTTTGTGTAGACAAAGGGAAAAATTTTGGGTTAGACCATACATGGGCACAGTGTGTCAGTATTATACATAGGCATATACATTAGACCATACATAGGCAGGGGGGGGGGGGTTGGGGGGTCTCAGTACTAAAAACGCTAAAAATGAGGTATTTGAGGTTTACCCAAAAAAAATTTTGAGACAACCCCCCAAATTTTGGGGGTCGGGTATACCCCCAAAATCCAGGAGGCTGCTCACCTATGCAGTGTGTAAACGCGTAACCTTCCCCCAATTCTGAGATGGGGGATTAACCCCCTCTAACTCAGAAGTGGGGGGGGAAGGTTAACCCCCAAATTGTGAAAAAATTAAGAAAAAAATTGTCTTTAAATGACTTCTAGCTGCCTCCAAACTTAAGTTTTAAGGTCAAAATGAATGTTTTTTAAACTAGAAAAAGCTCAAAATGCAATGAAAAGGTGTTTTTGCCGTAAAATTATCGTTTTTTGCCTATTTTTTTCTTTAAAATCGAAAAAAACGATATGTGTAAAATGCAATTTAGGAAAAAACAATATGGGTAAATGCGTTTCTCGGATATTAACCCCCGCCCCCTTAATTACCGGGTTTAACCCCCCCTTCCCTCCTTAAACACTAGACCAACTTGCTGATGCATGGAAGCGGAGAAAGTCGTGCGACCCGGAAAGTATTACACCTGTGAGTTTATATGAAGTGAAATTAAATCAATACAAATCGCGACTAAGACGGCCTCCCTTTTTCATTTTTATTCTCGCTGCAAAATTAAAATGGCTACTATGCCATTATAATGGAGGGTGCCTTTTAAATGGAGAGGCTCATTATAATGGCCTAATTTTACTTACTTTTTTATATAGAAGTGGCACATTTTTCGGCATTTTATTTTGTTATATGTAACAATACTTAAAAATAATAAAGTTTAAATTTTAATTGTGCAAAAATGCGTTTTTATTAGTTATCACACAATTTCTATTTTTATTCTGGGAACAAGTGCAAAAGCTAACTATCGTTTCCTTACAGACCTTTATGTATTATTTATTTGATTACATATTTTAGTTATTGTTTTTTATCAAAAGATACGGAAGCTAGGTCCTGCCCGGCTTACGAAAGCTTACAAAATCATGGTTGACGAGAAATTGGTAAAAAGAAATCACTAAAAGATTAGATAAAATAAAGTTTAATACTGCAAAAAATCTTGATAAAACAAAAATCAATTGTCACTTTTGGCTTTGGGATTGTATACAAAGTTTTACATTTTATTAAAGGAGCACTGTCATAAATGAAATACTTATAACGCCCGGGTCATGCAATTTGTTTATAAACTAAATTAAAATTTACAAACGTAGAATTGGTCTGGAGAAGCCAAAATATTAAATTTGCGGTAGATAAGTTTTGTATGAAATGACTAGTATGCATCCAGGGCGGTATAGAAGTTTTATTTGTAATAGTTTTATTTGTAATATTGCTCCTTTAACCCGTTCCCGTAATTGTCTTTTCCTTGGTTACAACCGTGAAACCTTGGTGTGACCTATGTCATACTTCCGTCATACATAATTTTTTGTGCGTAAAAAGTACCTAGCTAGCGAGCAAATCGAAATGGTTAAAGCGGTACGGTGGCAATACGCAGATTTTTATCACGGATACAGTGTATTACGCAGGATATTTCATGTTGCAAAAATTTGCATATTGCTACCGTAGAGCTTTTTTAACCATTTCAATTTGCTCGCTCACTAGGCACTATTCGCGCACAAAAAATTATATATGACGGAAGTTAAACCTATTGGTCATGCGAAGAACTTACTGCGGTAATGTTTACGTACGACATTGTCATAAGAAAATACCACCACCGTGAGACGAAGGTTTACCTTTGTCGTACCAAGGTTTTACGGTTGTAACGGGGGAAAAGGCCTTCCTTCACAGGAACGGGTTAAGGGCATAATCATATAATAAAAATATTTTGCAAAAAAATCTGACTGTAGTCTTGGATAATTTTGTTTTAATTGTTTTTCAAAAACTTTTAAAAAAAACTTATAAGATACTTATTTGTTGTTATTTTTTTCAAAAAATTCATAAAACTTACAAAGTAAATTTGAACTATTTAATTAAATTTGAAAAGTGCTCCACGAGTAAGGGAAGTCAGATGAAGGAGCACGTAACATTTGTTTTTTTTTTTTAAGAAAATAGATTTAACTACGAGGGTCTTCTTCTTTTTCTTCTTCTTCTGCTTCTTCTTCTTCTTCTTCTTCTTCGTCTTCTTTTTCTTCTTCTTCTTCTTCTTCTTCTTCTTCTTCTTCTTCTTCTTCTTCTTCTTCTTATTATTATTATTCCAACGCTCCATTCTTAAAACCAGTATTCCTCCCTCGTTACTGATTGCCCAAAAAACATGGGTTCTTTGGAAATCGTAGGAATCTTTGTAAATAATTCTTAGGAGATAGATAATATCTGTTTTATTGATAATAATAAAACTGTTAAAAAAGTAAATCACGGGAACGGAATGATTTTAAACATATGTCATTGCACAGGTAAAACTATAGTTTATTAGGTTTTTCGAGATCAATTTTAAAGTGCTAGACTAGCCTTGAAAAATGCTCTAAGGATAGAGCAGAAAAAGGGGCGACTTTTCCCCCCGCGAATGTTTAGACCGAAAAGATGTGGACTAGTCTGAGATGGCCATTATGTGAACCATAAGATATTTGCATTTGAATTTGGCCAGCTGCCCACTGAATAAAAACTTCTACCATATGATAATGATTTGTTTATACGTTGATCTAATCACACAGCACTGTTGCATTTTTTTAGTCTGATGAAATTTCAATTGAAAAAAATCATACTCACAG
>JASAMX010026055.1:0-11133 GCA_030248175.1 Microlaimidae sp. YZB2_3
TTTAGTGTTTTGTATTAATAGTAAAGTCGTTTAAACTTATAGGTACGATTTAGGTTTTAGCTGGGGAAGTATTCATCACGCACCCCAAACAAAGATACATGCGGAATCATGTAGCATTGCCTTTAAAATTGATTCTCATATCAGTGTATATGAACCAGTAAAACATTAACAAGAAGGTTGTTGAAAACGCTTCAGATAGTAAAAATCAGGTTAAGTAGGTAATTCGCTTAGGAAACTAAGGTTGCAGCCTCATGGTTCACTACCAGATTGCTATATACTAAATTTTGCTTTTGACTAAAGACTTTCACTCCGCACCCCAAAGGGGGGTCCTAAAGCTTGTAAATACCTTGTTTATTAATGTTTTCTGGGTGCATACACCCTTCTGAAAGAAAGCTTAATAGAAAATCGTTCAAGGATCTTCTTGGTACCTTCTTTTGGAATGCGGGGTGAAAGTACCCAGCCACAAACCATATCTAACCTATTAAAACTTGATCGCGAACCATTGATGACGAATCCGACCTCCGTTTTTCAATTTGACTCCCCGGGGGGCACTAGGGGGGTTGTGATCCCCCCCTGGGGGCATTCTGAATATATACTGGTTTTACCTCAAAACCACCTCGGGGTTGAATACAGTATTGAATAATGATCACTTTTTTAATTAAAAAGTTAAAAATGAAAAAAAAACATTGTGGGGGGTTAAAAATATTGCCCACAGGGACTCGAACCCAGAGATCCGGGATTCCGAGTCCGACGCTCTGACCACTCTGCTACTGCTCCATCTGAGCTTCTTTTGTAAAAGCCCAGTTTTAAACAAACATTTCAAAATGTAGTTTCCTGACGTCAAATCAAAAAAATTTAAATGAAAGTTTAGTCATTTGATAAGAATTAGTTTGTTCCCAACTTTTAACACAGCAGTTGCACCATAATTCCCAGCCAGTTTTTAAGTTTTTAACGAAATCTTTACTATCACTTCTTTTTATTTTTTAGTTCAGCAATTTTAGCAACAAAACGAAATTAAAAAACTTCAATAGTAGGGATTTTGCTGAAAATTTTTGTGGGCGTGTACATTTGGTGTATCTAAGTTGAGTTATATTTTTATTACGTAATATTAACTCTGGTTCTGGTAAATTGGGAAAAACTGTTTTAAAATGCCTTTTATCAACGAAGCATATCTTGGCGTGAATGGTCCAACAAAAATGTTAAGGATACCCAACTGACCAAAAAAATACCCTTTCTTCCAACATAAAATTTGTTTTTGTACGTCAGGTATGGCACGAGTTATACACAAAAATCCACAGGGTATCCTAACTGTATCGTTCAACCTTAAACTAAAGCAAACTTAAGTGGTTTTTTATAAATCAAACTAGCCTTGAAAAATGCTCTAAGAATAGAGGAGGAAAAAGAGGCGATTTTTCCCCGGGCGTATGTTTAGACAGAAAAGATGTAGACTAGTCTGAGATGGACATTATGTGGATTATAGAAAATTTGCATTTGGTTTGGCCAGCTGCTCACTAAGTAAAAATTTCTACCATGTGATAATGATTTGTTTATACATTGATCTAATCACACAGCACTGTTGCATTTTTTTTAGTTTGATGAAATGTCAATTGAAAAAATCATACTTACAGCAATCTTTGACAAGCGCGAAATCGCCACTTTTTCAAATTTATAGTTGTTTCTTACACATACAAATATAACCTTCTAAATGAAAAAGTGGCGATTTCGCGCTTGTCAAAGATTGCTGTGAGTATAATTTTTCAATTGACATTTCATCAAACTAAAAAAAATGCAACAGTGCTGTGTGATTAGATCAATGTATAAACAAATCATCATCATATGGCAGAAATTTTTATTTAGTGAGCAGCTGCTTAAACCAAATGCAAATTTTCTATAGTCCACATAATGTCCATCTCAGACTAGTCCACATCTTTTCTGTCTAAACATACGCCCAGGAAAAAATCGCCCCTTTTTTCCTGCTCTATTCTTAGAGCACTTTTCAAGGCTAGTCTACCACTTTTTTTAATTAAATTAAAATATAGCCTAAAAAACTATAGTTTTAGCTGCGCAATGACATATGTTTATAATCAAATTTCTAATACCTTTTTTTAAAATGAACAACGCCTTTATTATTCGACCTTTATTTATAAAATTTAAAGAAATTAGGTTTTGTATATGGAAGTAACTCGCGTTTTACAAAATTGTAGTTAGTTGAAGTTCTTTCTAAAAAAATAGCTTTACGAATAAGTAAAAAAAAGCGGTTTTCATCACAAACCATTGCAACTAATTTCCTCATAAGTTTTCCAAATTCTTGACCATCCGCCATCGACGATCGGAATATCAAGTGCGGGTGGTTTATCAACGCATTGCCCCTCCTCGCATATCTAAAAATATAAACGATATTTATTATAAGTAAAATTTATTAAACATTGGGTTTTGCATCTTTAGCCTTATAAAAATCATGCGGTAGTTCTGGTGATTACTTTTTCGCGAGACAAAAATAAATTGTTGATATGGATATAAAAAAACAAAGCATTGTATACAATTAAGTGCCTGCTTTTTATGTTTCATCTTGAAAGCTTACAATTAAAAAGTTAAGGAACCATAAATAATAAACTCAAATTATTTTTATTGAAAAAAATATATTAGTTGCGCACACTGTAAGTTTTTAAGTTTTTTTTTTATTTCGGTGCACATTCTTTTTTTTATTTTAGGTAAATTTAAGTTTTTTTAAACCAAATAATCTGCAATAGCTTAGAAATTTAATGTTCAAAAAAAATTGTGTCAAAGACAAATTTTAACCAAATAAAAAAAAGTAACACAAATCATCTCAATCGATTACGTTCCAGCCGCAAAGTGCTACAATGCATATGTACATTGTCCTTAATTAATTCTTTTGATTTGTCACAAGCTTATTAAAAATCAAACTTAATTTACGTATTTGAAAAATATCCTTATCCTGGTAAGGACGGGGTGCCTGAATTGGAAAAAACGGTTTTACCTACCTCTTACCTGCCTCCATCGGAAATTTTGCTGCCTCCTACCTGCCTTCTACCTGCCTTTACCCTGCCTCCTACCTGCTTTCACCCCTCTCCTTCCCCCCCCCCGCCTCCTTCCTTCCTCCCTCTCACCTCACCTGCCTCCCACCTGCCTCCCTCCTTCCTTCCATCTGCCGGCCTTACCTGCCAAAAAAACATACCTAAAAAAAGCCAGCCAGTGAAAAGAAGGCGGGGGGCAGACCGGGGGGGGATAAACGACAAACCTCCCCACCAGAAGTATTAACAATAGGATTAGATTCTTGTGGCTGGGGCGCTCACAGCTCACAGAACACCCCCTGTTTCCCTCACAACTCGCCTCAAGACATTAGATAACTTTTTACTTATTAGGTCAAATAGACCTACCCTTCCCCCGTCGCCACACATCTCCTACAGTCACACTCAAAAATATACTTTCTTCCCAAACAGGACGCACACGACATTCAGAAAACAAAACATACGGTAAGTAAGAAAAAAAAAAAAAATAATTTCAAAATATATGTATGTATTCTAACTCCATCCGTTTGTGCCATACAGCTTACTTTATCTATCTATTACCTCCAAATAAAATAATTAAAGTACAACATATCATATACCTACTTAGACTTCATTATAGCCGCAGCACCGGCGACTCATACCCAACACACTCACAAAACACTAAGAAAAATGTGCGAAAAATGTTCACAAAATCTTCACGCAAGGGAACCCCACAGCAGATCCACAACCAAACATAAGCAAATCAAATATTGTAATCAGGAATAACCAAACATTACTTAAATTTCTATCTATTTCTCGCTAAGCTTAAATAGGCAAGAAAAGGGGAAACAACCCTTACGAAACGAATGAAAATGAAAAGAAAAATTTTCAAAGTAAGACAAATGTAGCAAATACAAATGTCTCAAAACTAAATTTAAACAAATTAAAGTAATTTATTAGTTAAAGTACGGTTATTTAAAACGAACATAAAACACAAATAAAATACATGACAAAAACTATCCAAATTAATGTACATAACTAATAAAACAGCTGCACAGGTAATATAAAATTACTACTAACGTGCAGCCAAATTATAAAAATTTTTATCAAATGTTTGTAAAAAGTGTGTTTTTTTTATTATTAAAGAAAGATTTTAGAGTTGTCAAAATGCTACAAAAAACAAACGATGGTTTAGTCTTAATGTTGTCATGCGGTTTATGATTGGATCTCGAAAATATCTAAATGTTTAACAATCATTAGTGAGAGACAAGTTTATTTGAGGAAAAAAGAAACTAGACTTCGGCCCGCTCCCATTGATAGAAAAAAGGAGTTAATATCAGATGACAAAAAAGGAGTTAATATCAGATGACACATAACTTTGCTTCCTCTTACAAAATTGTCTGACGCAGAACTTTGATGCGCCTTCTTTATTTAATTCCGACATTATAAATAATAAAGTTCGTAATACTAGATTTCCCTGTCAAACTAATCTCTTTGTTTGTTATTAGGGTTTCTTTGGCAAAAAAGAACGGAAATTTACAAATTTATATTTATTTATTTAAATTTACAATGAAACAAACTGTTTAAAAAAGGAAATACATAAATACGTATAACAATGTATATTATAACAGGAAAAAACGTCAGTTTGCTCATTAACAGTATAAGTCAAGTTTTTTAAAAAAATATTTAGAAATTTAGACAAAACCAAATCAGAAGGTAAGTTTTTCCATACAGAAACAACTCTCTGCGAAAATTTTTTTTTTAATTACATTCTAATCTAAATTCTTTAGCTTTCAATTTAAAACCATTGTTTCTTAGTTTAGGAAATTTTTCAATAGAAGAAAATTTTCCTTTCTCAATATGGACTAAATTAAATAAAATTTTAAAGCACAAAACTAAATCAGTTTTTTGACGCCGCGTTTTTAAGCTTTCTATGTAGTTTGAGTTCAGCTAATTTTTCTTGATAAGACACTTTTGAAAAATAAAATAGTGCATATAAATGCCTAGTAAACACTTGTTGAACATATTTTATGCGCTCTTCATTTTTCTTAAGGTACGGTGACCAAAAAAATGGTTCAAACTCTAAAGGTTTAACATAAACTTTGTAAGCCTTTAGTAGAGTCGCCATATCAGAAAAATGGAATTCCACAAAAAAAAGGCAAAACCCAACGAAAGGCTGAGATTCCCTGTTATGATACGAAGCTTTGAGATTTTTATTCCTCATTACCCAAAGTTCTGGAACTTGGACCGAATATAGAATTTCAATTTCATTTTTTTTTTTCAATTCAAAAGTCTAAAACCTTTTTGGGTAATTTAATCATTTTGGTTTTTTGGTTTTAAAGGGGAACAAATTTGTCAACAAATTTACAAACATTTTGGCAAAATTTTCGAGTAACCATCCTATTTTTTAACCTTTATATTATTTATTTTGGTTCAAGTTACCCCAAATATTCATTAATTAAATTATAATTGGCGTTTTTTTAATCCCTGTAAAAAGTTTTTGTTTTGAATTTAGTTCTAAAAACACTAAAATTAAGCATAAATTTAACACCATAGTGGTCACATTGTGAGGAAATATAGGTTCGGTTTCATAAATATCAAAAACAACATTTTTATCATGCACAGGACCAAATAAAAAACGTCACTCTTAGTATGAGTTTCAAATTCAACATATTGTTCAAAACCATTTTTAATAGAACAATTTAAATAAAATTCTTGAGTTTTATCGGGCGAAATTCAGTGGGAATATTCCAATTTACCTTTGGAAGGTTACAGTCACAAAAAAAAACAGTGGGATAATCAATGTCAGTTAAAAAAGTTGCGAGCTTTATTAAAATTATAAAGTAAACTATGTTTTTTTTGGTCTGTGTGATATAAAGGACTACGGTGGAAACACATCATGCGTAGTTTTTTTACCCCCTATTAAATCGACAACTACCCATTCAAAACTGTTCATCTAGTGATCTAGTGTTACCGGATTGCATTTATGTTATCTGTAACACCAGTATAAAATATATTAGCTGATTTCATGATTTCAACTTATATTTCGGTTATACATGCGTAATGTGACACTTGGAAAATTTATAGCCTAAGAAACTTTCAGTGTTTTTCTTAGCTTTTTGCAAAACAAAATATTTCACACTTAACAGCTTCAGCTGTTAAAAATCAAGCGGTCTGTCAAGATTGTGATTTTGACAAATCGAAACTGTCCTACAAAAGTATGTGGCTGTCTTTTGTCACAATACAATATTTTATTTTCCACCTGTTTCTTTACGCATTTAACCCGAATTCCAAGAATTCCCTTCTGTTATAAAAACAAATCTTATGAAAAATTAGCAACGCTGTTTTGTTTGATATGTACAGTTTTGGGTATAAATAAGACTGCTTTCTCTCTTCAGAGAGAGTGTGCCGAGGAGTTTTATAGAAGAGGCGGCGTTTACGCTAGCCGAGTTTATGGCCACTCCCTCCGAATTTACGAACCTCAGCGGTCGCCGAGGAACTCCATCGGTTCCTTACCGCTGAGGTTAAACACAAGAAAGGAAGCCGCCTTCTTTATCCCATTTTAGTTTAGTATTTTTGCATTAGTATATTTTAGAGTAATATTTCTTTTTAAATAAAATATAAATTATTTAATTGTTCAAACATATAAAACTCTAAAGTAAACCCAAAACAAATAAGATTTTAAAATCTTACATGAAGGTCCCAGGCGGATCCCTTTCTTGTGTTTAAATGTTTTTTTTTTATTTTTGTTATTTTTTTCGCGTTTTTTTTATTATTTGTTAATATTGTATTTGTAACAAAAACCATTGTTGTTTTTTTTTACCAAAAAAAAGAGAAAAGAAAAAAATCAACAATGTTTGGTTTTTTTAAAGATTAATAATATAAAAAAAACGGAAAAAAAATTATTTTGTTCAACAAAATACACAATAAATATATACTTTTCCTTTCAAAACAAAATATTTCAAATTAAAAATAATATAGTAATTATTAATTTTATCGGGGTTCTCAGTTACTCCTTAGCCCCTGTACCCTTTTAAACCAACATCATTACTGAAAAAAAAAACTTTTTTTTAGTTAAGTTGTATTTAACATGATTACTATACTGAATATTTTAATACAGTATTGTATTGTAAAATAACCGCAGATAGCGGATAGTCAGTTCACACCAGGACGGATAGCAGATAGCGGATAGCAGATAGCAGATAGCAGATAGCGGATAGCGGATAGTCAGTTCACACCGGAATTGCCTCGGATAGCAGATAGCGGATAGCAAATAGCGGATAGTGCGTTCACACCGGAATTACCTCAGATAGCGGATAGCAGATAACAATGGAATCGGATAGCGAATAAGGCAAGTTGCTGCATGCAACAACTTTGTACTGCTGGCAAGCTAAATTAAAGATATTTTTTCTTTTGTTTTTTCATTTTATTGATTTTACAAAAATGTTTTTATAAATTTCGATTATTTAAAGTAAAATATTTTTTGAAGTATTTTCTGAAATTTTTTTTTTTTTGAAATTCAGTTGATTTCATTAAAACCAATGGTTTTTAAAAAGTTTACAAAAATCTACAATGTATTTTTTTAATTTATGTATTGGGTAGGGGTTAAAAATATATTTAATTAGTATAAATATATAAATAAATACTAGTTTTTTAAGAGTGAGTATTTTTTTAAAAGTATCGATACTATTTTGAAAAGGTCGGTATTATATTGGTAGTGTATTCAAGTTTTTAAAAAGTATCAAATATTTTGGAGTATTTGAATACTAAAACATTTAGGAAAATTTTGAAAAATCCAAAGGAAGAACTTGAATTTCTTTACGAAACTTTTTAAAAAAATGGCTACAAACATAATATAATTACAAATGCATTAAAACCACCGAAAATAGGACCAAAACCTAAACCAGCCCGCCGCCGAATTTCACTTCCATATATCTCAACCATTACACCAAAATTAAGAACAATTTTTAAAAAATATGACGTTGAAATAGTTTCTAAGAAATCAAACAACATTCACCAAGCAATAATGAGTAATACAAATCCACATAATCCGAAACCTGAACCAAAAAGAATTGTATACTGCATTAATTGTACAGATTGCGATAATTTTTACATCGGTCAAACAATTCGAAAAATAAAAACTAGGATCAAAGAACACAAAAAAAGACCCAAACTCAGCGTTAAAACAACATAATACAGAAACTCAGCACAATATTGACTTCACAAACATTAAAATACTCGATAAATCCGCTTACATTACCAAAAAACGCTTTTCTGACGATTTATTAAAAAAAGAAGCTTTATTAATAAACTTAAACTCCAAATCGCGCTCGTTAAATACAGCAAAAACAGAAATACATCCCATGCTATTATCGGCTGCAAAAAAACACTTACCCAAGGAAATGCTTCAACTTTAACCAGTTTTTCATTCATTTTTCAAGTCTTTTATTGAAACACTACTCAAATTCATTATGTCTACTTTTCTCCTAATTATGACAACATTTATGTTTACATTAGAAATTCCTGAGTGATTTGATTTACTGATTTTATTGCCGTCCACAAAGAAAGTCTATGCACCGTTTTATCATAACACTACCAATTATTGATTTATTTCTTTTTTACCGAGTTTCCATTGTTTTTATATTGTTTTAATTGACTATTTCATGACGTATTTATTTGTTGTATTCCAAAATAATACCCTAATTGTTTGTTTGTTTTTAGACCCTTGAAAAAGAAGCACGTAGTGGCTTCGAAACGTTGGAATAAAGTTTTATTGAAGCCGTTTTATCTTCAATTTTACTGGGGTCAAAACCCGAAAACTGTACTAATATAATTAAGAAATGGAACCCCGAAAACCAGTAAAAACAGAACTTTAAATATTTTCTGTAATTTTACGTAATATTTCAAAAATAACAAACTCATCTATTTTTTTAGTTTACGGTTTTCTATAAAGTCCAACTAGTCTAATTTTTTATTTATTATCTAACTTTATATCAATAGAACCGATTTCAGCTCAGTTTACAGTTTACAGCTTACAGCTTAAGCTTACAGTTCAGAGTTTGTAATTTAAGAGTTAAGTTTGTAATTTTCTGAGCACTCAATAAAACTTTTCTCGCACAGCGATATTTCGTACACCAAAAAACTCGTTTTTTCTAAGACTATTTTACTAAATCGCTTTGTGCAAAAAATTAGCAGAAAATGATGATTAAATTCGATTATCATGGGTGGCGCGGGAGCGCCACGGGGCGATTTAGCCCCGTGGCGCCGCGCCAACCATTATTAGAGAACGTGGGTAAATTTTGAAATTCAGAACCTTCTTCTTCTTCTTCTTCTTCTTCTTCTTCTTATTATTATTATTATTATTATTATTATTCCAACGCTCCATCCTTAAAAGCGATATTCCTCATTCGTTACTGATTGATCAAACATAAATAGGGGCTCATTAGAAAGAAGAAGGAATTACGCAACTTTCTTATGAAGCACGTTTTTCATTTAGGTCCTTGTTATCGATTTATTGATCAAAATAAAAAAATTGAAAAATAGACAATAAAAACTCCCAACCGCACAATAACAGCCTTCTGGCAACAATAAGGATTGTACAGAGCAGACAACCAACATCTTCTCATGAAAACCGCACAAAAAAAGCAGACCAGCTAAAACATAGTTTATTAGGCTATTTTTTAAATTTAATTCAAAAAAGCGGTGACTAGCCTTGAAAAATGCTCTAAGAATAGAGCAGGAAAAAGGGGCGATTTTTCCCCGGCCGTATGTTTAGACAGAAAAGATGTGGACTAGTCTGAGATGAACATTATGTGGACTATAGGAAATTTGTATTTCGTTTGGCCAGCTGCTCACTAAATAAAAATTTCTACCATATGATTTTGATTTGTTTATACATTGATCTAATCACACAGCACTGTTGCATTTTTTCTTTGTTTGATGAAATATCAATTGAAAAAATCATACTCACAGCAATCTTTGACAAGCGCGAAGTCGCCTCTTTTTCCAATTTATAGTTATTTCTTACACATACAAAAATAACCTTCTAATTAAAAAAGTGACGATTTCGCGCTTCTCAAAGATTGCTGTGAGAATAATTTTTTCAATTGTCATTTTATCAGATTAAAAAAATGCAAAAGTGCTGTGTGTGATTAGATCAATGTATAAAACAAATCTTATCATATCGCTTCATATCGTGGCGCGGAGCGCCAGATTAGCCCATGGCGCAGCCGCCACCCAATAGACGCATATCATTATATTGGTTATACACACACACCTTGCTTTTAGAAAACAAAAAAAAAACCACAGCAAACAAGCGCAAAAACGCCACCAAAGAAATATTATAAGAAACAACTAAAACGAAAAGGCAATCGCGCCAAATAAAGCAAATCAAATATATCAAAGCTAAGAAAAAATGCAACATATCGATAGATAAATTATTATGAACAAAATCTTATAATATCGCAGAAATTTTTATTTAGTGAGCAGCTGGCCAAACCAAATGCAAATTTTCTATAGTCCACATAATGTCCATCATCCACATAATGTCCATCTCAGACCAGTCCACATCTTTTCTGTCTAAACATACGCCCGGGGAAAAATCGGCCTATTTTCCTGCTCTATTCTTAGAGCATTTTTCAAGGCTAGTCTACCACTTTTTTGAATTAAATTTAAAAAATAGCCTAATAAACTATGTTTTAGCTGCGCAATGACATATATGTTTATATTCATTCATTTGCCGAGATATACTTTTTTAAATAAAAGATAATAATAAGAAGAAGATGAATTTAAATTACAAAATTTACCCACGTTGTTTAATTATAGTTAGTGCGGTGCAGTTGCGCTCCAGACTTAGTTTACCTACGTTCTCTAAATATAGTTGGCGAGATGCCGCGCGCCAAATAATAAGAAGATGATGAACATGAATTACAAAATTTACTCACGTTCTCTAAGTATAGTTGGCGCGGTGCTGTGGGTTAAATTGCAGTATGGCACCCCGCACCACCGATGATTACCGGAGCGTGGCGCTCCCGCGCCACCGACGCTTATTATTATTTTTTAATAAATAAAACTTTGAATTAATTTTGTCATTAGTAATGCAAGAATTAAAAAAAGTACTCTGTTG
>JASAMX010026056.1:0-39070 GCA_030248175.1 Microlaimidae sp. YZB2_3
GTGTACCTCTTCAACTTTCAGTTCCAGTATTGTTATGTTAGACAAAATTTTGCTTAGAGAACACATGGAATCGATGTGTAATGTAAAGTCTCAATTTAGGGTCGTTGGACGGGAAGGAACTTAAACATTTTCCAATGTAAATTGGTTTTAAATTACTACCTAGTTTAAATTTTCAATTTACATCAGTTTAAAATAACTTTGAAATTTAAAGAAAATTTTGACCCCGCGCTAATGTTAAAGCCTATATCCCAAAGCAAGTCTAAGCCTTAGTTTAAAATCTAGCTAAAAAGTAACGAAATCATAAATATCAACCTGCGAAATGTTTAGGGTCGATGGAGCCGAGGGAACGTGGAGCAAAAAATAAAAACCACTAAAACCTATACACCTAATAGAAAATAGGAGGAGGGGTTAAACTAATTGCGTTAGTTACCGGAATAAACTGCCTTGTAACAAAGCCTTAAAAAAAGCCTAAGCAAAGCCTAAAAAAAGATAAAAAGTTTTTCCGGCGGCTTTAAACTCCCTTCTTGCGGCTTTAAAGACCCCATACCCCTGCAAAATGGTTGGAAGAAAGTCTGGCCAGTATTATAATATAAAATTTTCTCCAGAAAAAAAAAACAATTTCTAAATGTTTTTGTTTTATTCATTTTAAATCCCAAATTTGCAAGCAATAAAAAATTTACTGTATAAACTATATTCATAACTTACAACATTGATATTGCTTTTGCATCTGATCCAATATTCAATGGTTTATGGCAGACAATTAGTGATTTTAACCAATTAAAGTTTTGTTTCACTACTAAAAGGATCTATATAATTTATTAAACAATTATACAGTATTAGGTAAATTTCATATTGGACAATTATTTTTTTAACAGTTATGTTAATTTTTGATGAATTAATAATTTATTTTCTTTCTACAGAAGAACGAGACCCAATGGCTGATATTCACAAAGCGAGGTTCTTGTGCTAGCTCGGTGTTATTTAAAGCCGGATTAAGTCGGGACTAATTAGGGTTAAATCCCGGATTAACTCCGTTTTAGTTAGTCCGAGATTAACTAACACGAATTCAGTCTGGGATGTCGAAGGCCAAAACCTAGCCTAAAAATAACAGGGAAGTGATTAGGTTAGGTTTTGTTTAGCTTAGTTTTTGCTTAGCATAGGCTTGGCTTAGATTTCGCTAGGCTTAACTTAGATGTTGCTTAGGCTTAAGGTTTTGCTTAGGCTTAGATTTAGCTTAGCTTTTACTCGGACTTACGTTTCGCTTATGTTTAGGCCTTTGGCTTGAGGTTTGTTCAGACTTAAGTTTTGCTAATGCTTAGCTTCAGCTAAGCTTAGATTTCGCTTAGACTTAGCTTAAGTTTTGCTTAGGTTTAGCTTAGTCGCTGATTTCTCTACTGTTTTTGGGGTAGGTTTTGGCCCGTCTCGTACGGGATTATACCATAATTAGTGCAGACTTAATCTGGGATTAACTAACAGGGTACTAACCCCGCTTTCTGAATCTCGGCCAATAAGCGCAGCATACATACATACATAACCCCGCTTTCTGACTGTGACTCGTTTCAAACTGCCAAGATTAAAAAAATTCGGAGCTATTAACTACATAATAAAGCGAAAAATCGAGTCAAATTTACATTAATTTGATACACGTTGTGACTTATTTTGCTAAATAGCGACAGTCACAGTCGGCGCCGAAGCACCACAGGGCGCTTTATCCACGCGGTGTTAAAAAAATCACCAAAACTTATTTTTCCCATGCAAATTTATAATTAATGCACAATTTTTTTTAATTTGCAAAATTGCTAAGGTAGCTTTAAAATACTGGACAAAAAGAGAAACATTTCTTCACACTCCATGTTTACAAAAACAGTAGATCAATAAAAGACTCTGATTAGAAGTTATATTGGTATATTTGAATTAAAAATTATTTATTATTTTATAAAATTGTTAGATTCCATTTTTTATTGTACTTTAATTAAGGAATAGAAGCATAAAATTATATTTGCAAAAAACAAAAGAAGATTTAAAAATATAAAATCAAAATAAAATACTACTTTTATCGTGACATTCCTATTTTCCCCACTGCACAATGCCAAAATATTATATATTAATATTATTAAATATTGTTAATATTATATTGGTATAAATTTACATTAGTTCTTTAGAGGATCAAAAATTTGATCGAGCTTCATCCTATTTTTTATTCATTCTATTTTAATGAATTATCAAAAAGCAATGCAATAGTAACTAGCCTTGAAAAATACTTTAAGAATAAGGCAAGAAAAAGGGGTGATTTTTCCACGGGCGTATGTTTAGATAGAAAAGATGTGGACTAGTCTGAGATGGACATTATCTGGACTATAGGAAATTTGCATTTGGTTTGGGCAGCTGCTCAATGAATAAAAATTTCTACCATATGGTAATGATTTGTTTAAACATTGATCTAATCACACAGCACTTGTTGCATTTTTTTAGTCTGATGAAATGTCTATTGAAAAAAAATCATACTTACAGCAATTTTTGACAAGCGCGAAATCGCCATTTTTTCAATAAGTAGGCTATATTTGTATGTGTAAGAAACAACTGTAAATTTGAAAAAATTGCGATTTCGCGCTTGTCAAAGATTGCTGTGAGTATGAATTTTTCAATTGACATTTCATCAGACTAAAAAAAATGCAACAGTGTTGTGTGATTAGATCAATGTTTAAACAAATAATTACCATATGGTACAAATTTTTATTCAGTGAGCAGCTGCCCAAACAAATGCAAATTTCCTATAGTCCACATAATGTTCATCTCAGACTAGTCCACATCTTTTTTGTCTAAACAATACCCCCGGGGAAAAAATTTTTTTCCCGCCCGCCTTTTTTTTCTGCTCCATTTTTAGAGCATTTTTCAAGACTAGTCTACCACTTTTTTTAAATAAATTAAAAAAAATAGCCTAATAAACTATAGTTTTAGCTTCGCAATGACATATGTTTATAATCATTCCGTTGCCGAGATATACTTTTTTAACAGTTTAATATTATCAAGAATGCGTAAGAGTACCACGTTCTTTAATTGTAGTTGACGCCGTGACGTGGGGCTTAGTCTCCGTGTGGCGCTCCAGCACCACCGATAATTCATTTATAATAAAAATACAAAAATAATAATAAGAAGAAGATGAATTTTAGTTACAAAATTCGCCCACGTTTTTGAATTATAGTTAGTGCGGTGCAGTGGCGCTCCAGACAAAATTTATCTACGTTTTCTAAATATATAGTTGGTGCGATGACGTGCGCCTATGATCGCAATTATAATTTTTAAAATAAAAAAAATAATAAAAAAGTGATGAACATGAATTACAAAATTTACCCACGTTCTCTAAGTATATTTTGCGCGGTGCCTTGGGCTATATGGCCGCAGGGTTGAGTCGCCGCGTGAACTATGAAAGAAGATTGATTTTAAGACAATGAGCGTCAGAATTATAATAATCAATAGAAGAAAATGAACATAAATTACAAAAAAATTCCCAACGTTCTCTAATTATAATGTGCACGGTGTGCAAGGCTAAACCGCCGCGTGGCGTTCTCGTGCCACCGATGCTTATTATTATTTTTTTAATAAAACTTTGGATTAATTTCTTCATTAGTAATGCGAGAATTAAAAAAAAACAACTTTGTTGTTTTTACCGTTTTCCGCGATGGGAACTGGTTCGGTTTTCGCCACCAATTAAAACCGAGCACCGTCTTCTGCTTTTTTGTGCGGTTTCTACGAGGGGCTGCTCGTTGTCTACTCTGTAAATCCTTATTGGGTCCGGCACAAAAGAGTCCCGGCACAAAAGAGTCCTGAAAAAAATCGCAGCTGACACAAAAGAGTCCTGGCACAAAAGAGTCCCGGCACAAAAGAGTCCTGGAGAAAATGCATTCATGCGCCCAAGCGCTGAAGTTGGCACAAAAGAGTCCTGGCATAAAATCAATTTTTCACGGCTGAGATACAATGTTCACACCTTAGCTGTCTTCCAGTTTTTTATTTGTTTTTTTTTTTAATTAGCCTCTTAAGAGGTTGTGTGAAGAATTACGCCAGTAAAAAATTTATGTTTTTAAGTATTTTTATTATTTAGTTATTAATACGCTCAAAGTTTTGTAAAGTATTTAAAAAATAAAAAAAAAGTGTTTGGGTTTGTGTGTGTGCTGTGTTTGGGTATAAATTATATCATATTGAATTAGTGTTTTCTGTCATAATTGAGTAACAAAACCATGTCTAAATAAGTATTTTAGTTCAGATAAAATTTTTTTTCATAGTTAAAATATTACAATTTTTATCAAATAAGTGTTTTGGTCATAATTGTAAGGACAACCAGATGTGTCCAATTTAATATGGCTTTAATTAACCTCTAAACCCTAAGGGCTTTTAGCATAATCACAAATTTGTTTTATAATTCGTTTTAAGTTAAAAATTAAAAAAAAATGTTATAAACATTTTTAAATATATTATAAAGATTACGACAGAATTCCGAATGTACAGAAAGATTTAGCATGATGATTATATTAATAATGGGAGGTGAGATAAAAATGGATAACACAAATACCTAAGAAGTAGTTATATAATGAATAAAAAACACATAAAATAGTAAATTTTAATAAAAAAGTAAATTGTAAAAAAAAATGAATATACCATTAAATAAATATTAATTGATGAATCTATTACTAAAACGAACATAACCTCCTAATATAATTGGGAAATTCTCTTCGATACATTTGAATTTTCATCGTAACCTTTATAGTTTTTTAAATCTTTTGTGTAGTTTTTTAAACAATTATTTACTTTTAAAGTAGTATACTTTACTTTTAAAGCAGAAAAAATAGGTGATTTAAAAAAAGGAAAAGTTAACAGAAGTGATTTTTCTACCCTTCAATATCAAGCTCCGGGGCACCAGCCATTTCAAGCAGATGGAGAGACTTGTTTGATTATGTTTTAATTTATTCTATACGCATTTTAGGCTATTTTATCGTTTAAATACACGTTGAAAAAAATTTAGTTTAAAAAATTCGGTTTTCTCCGGAAAACATTAATAGTTAAATACCGGTAAAGTGTTGTTAAACATGGCTACAGTATAAGTTTTTACTGCGCCACTTTTTAAAAATTAACAAATTTTTATTGATTTATTATTTTATTTATTTATTTTTTTACTTGTTATTCTATTCCACTTTTTTGTGTCTTAACAGGCGCCTGGGGCTTAATATTTTCGTTGCTTTACTTCCGTACACTTTTTCATTGTATGTCAGCTGTAAAAAATTGATTTTATGCCAGGACTCTTTTGTGCCGACCTCAGCTCTAGCAGCGCTTGGGCGCATGAACGCATTTTCTCCAGGACTCTTTTGTGCCGGAACTCTTTTGTGCCAGGACTCTTTTGTGCCAGCTGCGATTTTTTCAGGACTCTTTTGTGCCGGGACTCTTTTTAAGGTGAGCCTCCTTATTGTTGCCAAAAGGCTGTTATTGTGCGGTTGGGTGTTTTTATTTGTCTATTTTTTCAAGTTTTTATTTTGATCAATAAATTGATAACAAGGACCTAAATAAAAAAAAGTGGCTTCTAAGAAAGTTGCGTAATTCTTTTTTCTTTCCAATGAGCCCTTTTTTTTTGATCAATCAGTATCGAAGCCGAAGGAGGAATGTCAATTTTAAGAATTGAGCGTTAAAATAATAATAATAATAAGAAGAAGAAGAAGAAGAAGAAAGAAATGAACATAAATTTCAAAATTTACCCACGTTCTCTAATAATTGTTGGCGCGGCACCGCGGGGCTAAATTGCCCCGTGGCGCTCCTGTGCCACCCATGATGCAATATTTTATCAAGAAAAATTCAAAAACGAAATTTTTTTCAAAACATATTAGAAACAATAAAAATAGTCCTATAAATGCAGGAAGAATAATTAATCCGGAGTTCCTTTAGGCTTAAATGCCCCGAGCCCCGAAGCATTACTTTGGAGTGTGGGAACGTCACTAATTTACATAGGTTGTGTGTGATGTATATTTACATACGTGCAACATATATTTATCTACGTGAGATATAAATTTACATACGGACGGTATATATTTACATACGTGCAATGTAAAGATCTGTAGTCGTGCAAGTATCGGGAACGCAGGTACCAATGGTTACGCTACTGACCAAAGGCGTATTTGTCATACTGCAGTATTGCCCTTGAAATCTTAAAAAAATCACCAGTAAATAATATTAAGTTAAGCGTCATAGTATGTACATCTTTTCTGTGTAAAAATTTTGTTTCTTTTCTATGTTGCTCACATCTCACACTTTTGCGCTTATATAAAGCATATATCACGAAAAAAATTACAGATGCCTGTATATTTATTCTTTAAATTAAACTTTTTTTGTAAAAAATTGACGCAATTTAGTTTTTTAATAGAAAAAAAATCGTTGCTTATGGAACCAAAAATATATAATATACCAAAAATGTGCGACTCCTATATAAAAAAGTACGGAAAAGTAGGCCATCATAATGAGCATTTCTATTTAAATGGCCTTCTCCATTATAATGGCATAGTATAACCATTTTAATTCGGCGAATTAAAATAGAAAAGAAGCCATTATAATAGCCATTTATTGATTTAATTTCCTTTCATATATATTAACAAGTATAATACTGTCCGGGTCCAACAGCGTAAAACTCATGTGGCCCGAACGCTAAACGCCGTTCCATACCCGCATCCGAGGCAACCTTCTCTCCCTTCTTCGAGGTATTTTCTGGTTGGTCAGCTGAGAAAAAAAGCTAAGTTTAATTTTGCGTTCGCTGGTTTTTGATTTTACCATTTGATTCAGTATCGTATCGGACTGTTCACTGTTGTTATTAAAACTATAATCTTATATTTTTATATGTTTATTGTGTTTATTTGTTATCAGCAAATATCAAACCTAAGTGACCTGGTTGATTTGTAGAATTAAATCGACTATTTAACAACAAAATCAGTTAATTTTTTAAGTAAAAATGGTTTAATAATAAAGATCAAATGCCATATTTTAACAATTAATTTTCAGATTACTCAATTTTGAACAAAAATTTAATTTTTTAAAAGGTAAAAGTTGAATTGTTTTTGTATATTTTCTGTAAAGGTAAAAATTAAGAAAAATTATGCGCTCTAATTTTCTTTTTTTTAAATGCGTTATAATCGCACAATTTTAATTGGTCCACTCATGTCTCCGTCTCCTATACAAATTCACGAGGTCATACAGATTATATCTTAACCATAATTCTATTAAAAATGGTTTTTATTTACTATTCTAGGCTTTATTTTACGCATACTATAATGTTTTCCACTTAAAAATGATTTTATGATAAAAATATTGATTATAAACTTTAACTTAGATATTGTGTTTTTCGTTTTATCTTTACTTATGCACATTTTAGAGTCCAAAAATGTCATAAAACTAATCAAAAAGTGCTCCAGAGCTCCAGCAATTTTAAAGTGGAAGAAAGAAGCTCCAGAGCTCCGCCCTTTTTCACGTTTTCACGTCTTTATTTACATTTTCACCAAAAAAAAATTTTAAAAATTTTTCGACAAATAATTTATGAAATTACTCTTTAAATATTTATAAAAGCAGTACCAAAAATAAGGCAGTGTTCCAGAGCACCGGCGGTTTCTCTGGAGCTCCATGAAAAGCGGAGTTCTTTTCTGGAGCTCTTCTTTAAAGCCCCAGACCGAAATATCCTATTTTCTGCTTCAAATTCATATCGAACGGTTGTATTTGCCGTATGGAATTTTATAGAGATATAAATAATTTTATATTAAGTTATTACAGTATCTAGTAGTTTCTTTGTTTGTTCGTTTTTAAAGTTCTTCTTAATTTGCTGTTCAATGCAAAACACAACACAAACAGTGTGTGCAATAAACACATTAAGACTTATTAAAATACCTGTAAAAATTTATATCAACGCATTTCACTGTTAAACCGAGCTTTAAAATAAACTATCGTAATGTGTTTTTTAATGAAACGTTACAAGTTTTAATTTAATATCGACGATGCATTATTTAAGAATATTTTTAGGATATATCTTTAAAAACAGAAGGAAATCTAGAGCATCGTCCTGTTATTTGACTAACTTAACGTTTTAAACGCGTCTGCCACATTTGTTTTGTGTACACATTTAAAGAATTTTTAAGCTTATAAATTACAAAAATCCTCATTTAAATTTGTAGAAAAATTGTTAAATTTTACGTTTTTAGAGATTTAAGTGACATAATGTACTTGCACTGTTTTAACGTTCGAATCTTTATTTCAAAGCCTATGAACGCAAAATTAATCTCAGTTTCTTTTCCTTGTTTGACCAATCAGGGAAGATCACTCTCCGGGAGAAAGAAATTGCCTGCGGGTATGGAACGGCGTTTAGCGGCCCGGACAGTATTACACTTGCGGAGTATGAAGTGAAATTAAATCAATAAATGGCTATTATAATGGCTTCCTCTCCATTTTAATTTGCCAAATTAAAATGACTACTATGCCATTATAATGGAGGGTGCCATTTGAATGGAAAGGCTCATTATAATGGCCTACTTTTCCGGGTTTTTTTATATAGGAGTTGCACATTTTTCGGTATATTATATATTTTTGATGGAACTACCTAGAATTGCAAAATTTTGGATCGAAGGTGGCGCCGCGAGATTAAAATTCTTTATAAAATAGATTTAAAAATATTTTTTATAAATAGATATTTAACAACAATAATAAGTGTTTTTTGTAACTATTCTCTAATATTTTTAGCTATTTGTTTCGTAATTAATTTTTTGCAGAAATCAAAAAAATTTTTGTAATGCTTTAATTTAATACATAAAGCCGCTAAAATTTATTAAATAAATGTTTTGTTTTCTATCAGGATTTCAAATTATGAAAATATAAAAATGAAATGCATCTAATCTAAAAGAACGTTTTTTTCATTGTGGGATCGCCGCCCGCGGTCCCGAAACGAAACAATTTGGTATGCTAATTTTGGTAAGCCCTAAATTTGGTATGCTCTGTGTTTTCAGAATTACGAAGCCCAATCAAACAACTTCTTTATAAGAATAATCCGAAACAAATAAATATTTTAGTTTTTTTATTACACATGTGCGATATCGAATTTGAACCAGCAATTTTCAGCCCTAACTTTATCGAATGATGTGTTTAACGTTGCACTATCATCCGCTGACTTTTCTTATGTGTTTAACGTTGCACTATCACCCGCTGACTTTTCTTATGTGTTTAACGTTGCACTATCCCCCGCTGATTTTTCTTATATGTTTAACATGGCACTGTCACTCGCTGACTTTTCTTTACAACTCGCAGTTATAAAGTGTCGTTTTTAAAAACATTGTGTTGCTAATTTATTCTGCCGATAGAATCGCCGTAACCAAAATATATTTAAAATAAATGAAAGCAAAATTATAGCCTGACTGTGCGACTGCTGTTTTCTGTAACTTGCCGCTCGTTAACCCTTTCTGATTATTTAGACGAAAATTCTGTAACTTGCCGATCTTAACCCTTTCTGATTATTTAGGCGATAATTCTGTAACTTTCCGCTCGTTAACCCTTTCTGATTATTTAGGCGAAAATTCTGTAACTTGCCGCTCTTAACCCTTTCTGATTATTTAGGCAAATATTCTGTAACTTGCCGCCCGTTAACTGTTTCTGATTACTTAGGCGAAAAAGCGCGTCATATTAGTCCTATTTTATGGAAGGTTCCACTTAAATGGAGAGGCTCATTATAATGGCCTACTTTTACTTATAACTTTATATGGGAGTTGCAAATTTTTTGGTGTATTGTATATTTTTGATAAGACAAGGAACTGCAGCAGTGAAAAAGTAAATTTTGAAAATCTTGACCAAAAAAGTGTCTTATATTTAATTTCTTGTAACAATTGCAATGCATTTTATATTGGACTTTCAACACGTACATTTTCATGGCAAACTTTATATTGAACCGACACTGACACCGACCAAAATCTACCGTAATCTACCGTAATTTTTAGTATTATGAAAATTTTAACCTAAGCCTAAGCTTAACCTCTACATCAATATATAATTTGCGTAAATTTAAGGCGGTGTTGGTGTCGGTGGAATTTACAGTTTGCCCATTTTCATTACGTTTTTCTGAACGCAAAACGAGCAGCAAATAGCAATGCACCGGACACCTCACTTTCAGCGCTTTCTTTACATTCTCGGAATACTGGACATAATTTCAGTTTTACCAAGTTTTTGGCACGTGACAATAATTATTTTGCCCTTCGTTTTAAAAAAGCTTGTTTTATATCAGCTAATAAGGACAATATTAATTTTTTAAATATTCATAGAACGGAAATTTGTAAATTAGTACCTATTATATATACCTATTATATATATATAAGGTTTTATTACAACATTTTAAATTATAATCCATGTTTTTTGAATTTATTATTTAGTATATTTATATCTACTTTCCCGTGTTTTAGTGTGTTTTTGTTCATAATAATTTTTTTAAAATTTCCGATTTCCTGACAAAGGCCTATGTTTCATCAGGTTAAAACGTAGAATAAACAATTTCAAATTATTTCTGTCTTTAATCGCCATGCAAAAATACAATAATTTTAATAATATTTGTGAAAGCCTGATTTGATTGATTAGCAAGAGTGCGCAATGGATTTATGTAATTTGAGAAACTCAATCAAATCGAGCCCACACAGGAACTCTGACCTTTGTAGAAATAATATATAATATTTTTTTTAAGTTATAATAAAGTACGTGAAATACAAGAAACTCTTTTGAATTATTTAAAATTCAAACTCTTTTTAAATAATAATAAAGTACGTGAAATACAAGAAACTCTTTTGAATTATTTAAAATTTAAACTCTTTTTAAATAATAATAAAGTACGTGAAATACAAGAAACTCTTTTGAATTATTTAAAATTCAAACTCTTTTTAAATAATAATAAAGTACGTGAAATACAAGAAACTCTTTTGAATTATTTAAAATTCAAACTCTTTTTAAATAATAATAAAGTACGTGAAATACAAGAAACTCTTTTGAATTATTTAAAATTCAAACTCTTTTTAAATAATAATAAAGTACGTGAAATACAAGAAACTCTTTTGAATTATTTAAAATTCAAACTCTTTTTAAATAATAATAAAGTACGTGAAATACAAGAAACTCTTTTGAATTATTTAAAATTCAAACTCTTTTTAAATAATAATAAAGTACGTGAAATACAAGAAACTCTTTTGAATTATTTAAAATTCAAACTCTTTTTAAATAATAATAAAGTACGTGAAATACAAGAAACTCTTTTGAATTATTTAAAATTCAAACTCTTTTTAAATAATAATAAAGTACTGGAAATACGAGAAAACTCTTTCTGATTTAAAATGTAAAATAAACGCGAAATTTATAATTACTTACTTTATTTCGTATAAAATAACTTTTATAATTTTGATCGGACAACAAATTGACAAACGGTACGAGAAATACGAGAAATTATAACAAAATACTTTCAGAGATCTGGTTGTTAAAAAAAGATTAAAAATCACAAAAATAATAACTTTTAACAAACTCAAAAATTTCAAAAAAAATTCAAAACTTTAAAAGAAATCCTAACCGGATAAAATTAATTTCAAATAAAACTTTTCTCAAATAAAAATTAGCGCTCAAATAAAATTTTCGGCCATTTCTCAAATAAAACTTTGCACTTTAAAACTTTTGCCTAGCTAGGTCTTATAAAAAAAAAACAATTTTCAAAAATTCTTTTATAATCGCGGGTCGCGTGTTCTGACGCTCCAGAATCTCCGACTGCAAAATTTCTTTACAGTATTCTGCTTAAATACAGTCGGCTTTGTAAAAGAACGTTCGTCAAAACAACAAAACACCCATTTGACAAAAACAAAACACCCACACCCAAACACCGTTCGTCACATTTTTATGCTTTAGGTTTTATACGATTATTTCTTAAAACTCTGAAACATTGCCAATAAATTTATCGTCGGCTATTGGCCAAGCCATAAGCATTCAATGACATGAATGGCTAGTTTTGAAAATATGGCATACATTAATTATTTTCGAGTCGCAAGTGAACTGTAGCAGATGTTAAATACCATCGACATGATTTTAGCTTAATCTTAATAAAATGTGCTTTTTGCCTTTGGAATAATTTAAACAAGTTTTTGTAAAAATTATGATTCAATTTAAGAATTTTATGTTTTGACTAAGGATTTTCTTGAAATCTTTGAAATAAAACACAATTTTAATACAATAAATGAAAAATAAAAATCAAAAATAAAATTACAATTTAATTCTTTTTGCAGTCATTTTACATATTCAACAACAGGACAGCCCTAAAGGACTCCGTACTTATAATTAAAGTTATAAGCATTTTAACGATTTTGACTCAATATTTAATGGGTACGACGTAAGCGCATTGGTGGTAATTTTTTCAGAAAAAAATGAAAAAAAAACTTTAAAAAAAACTTTACTTTTTTGATAAAAAGCAAAATGAATAAAATTAAAAAAAAAAACTAAAATATTTACTTTTCCTTTTCAATGCTGGTGCATTCCTGATAAGCACCGAGCCACAATCGATTACCATCGGCTACTCCCGCCGGAATTTTTCCGTAGGAATCCAATACTAAATCAATTAAACGATAATCAATATAATTAATTCTATCATATTTGCAGATGCTAAGACCATAGAGGTAATTTCGGTTTGTTTGGAGTAATTATATTTTAAAAGAAAACAAATGAATAGTGAATCAGAATTAAATTTCGGAGACCACAGTCAGGGAATATTTTTCCTTTATCATCACGAACATTTTTCGAGGGTCCTTTTATTTTTTCAAACAACAGGCATCGTTGTCAATTTTTTGTGAACGAAAAGAATTTTTCGAACGTTGATTGCAAAAGAACTGCTTTAGGTGAACAAATTTAAGGTTTTAACGAATTTTTAAAAAAAGTTTCCACATTCCTTTAATTTACACCTCCAAACTAGTGTTGTAAAAAGTTACTTTTACTTTTACTTAAAGTAATAAAAGTAACGGATTTTGGATTACTTTTACTTTTACTCTTACTCGACTTTTGAAATTTCAAATACTTTTACTTTTACTCTTACTCGGATTTTCCACTGCAAGTACTTAAATTAATTTAAGTAAAGCTTAAGTAATTTCAATGGGTTGATTTCCTATGGGCTTGTTGTAAAGTAAATGGCAAAAGACAATATTTTATGCCGCTAACACGCTAAAACCATTTATTTTGACTAAAAAACTTATTAAAATGATAATTATGCATAAAATTAGCAAAAAAACTTTAGAACGGAGCTCTGGAGCTCCAAAAACCGGTATTTTGCTCCGGTTCAAAATTACTTTTATTATACTTTTACTCTTACTTTACTTAAATTAAAATTTTTCAATTTACTTTTACTTTTACTTAAAATAATTCAAAATCAATACTTTTTACAACACTACTCCAAACTACAGTTCCGTGAGTTTGAAAAGGTAATTATTGGATTTTTATCATAAACTGTCGCATGCAGTGAAAGTCGCGGGTTCCAATTGCAAAAAAATGATTATAGGCACATTGCACTGAAACTTGGTTTATACATGAAGTATGCAATATACATAAGCGTCACCATAATGGATAATTACCGTATCTCCTACTTATTATTTCTAGTATGCAGATCAACCCTCAAAAGCGCGCGAAATTTTGATCGGTTGTTCTGCATACTACGAAAGATAAGGAGGAGATACGGTAATTATCCATTATGGTGACACTTATGTATATTGCATGCTTCACGTATAAACCGAGTTCCATTGCAAGGTGCCTATATTACAGCGCAGCAAATCGCAAAAAAACCCAACTTTACGGATAATCTGATGGATTTTCTATTTTTCGCCCTTATTTCTTTGACTTAATTTCTTAGCCTATTGGAATGTTTATTTGTGAAATGGTGATTAGATTACGGTTTAGGTCATGCGTAGAATTTACCGCGGTAAGGTTTAGGTACGACATTGGTCGTACAAAAATAGCGGGAAAACACGGGAACGGGTTAAGTAGAGATTTAAATTTTGACTTGCTTAAACTTACAGTCCCGGTCGCGTTGAGGGTCAATTTTCTTTTTCAATTTTAATTTTCCCGTTTCTCGGCCCATTTTCAAAGCTTTCAGGACGACTAGGCGCGTTGCGAAAGTTTTCTATGATTTTTGAAGGTCTTTGGGCTCTTATTAAATGGCGACTGGCCTAAAGAAACACCCGAAATGTGCCCAGGATTTAACACTTCTAACGCCATCAACACGTTTTTGCCTCCGCGGTCTAAACTAATGAAGAACCCGTTTGCAGCATTACAGGCGTTTGCGCCCGCGCATATTCAGTTCTCGAACCTTTTTGCCATAACGCTCACCATGGATTTACTTTTAGACCAGGGAGGCAGAAAGGCGTTTATTGCGTTAGAAGTGTTAAATCCTGCGCACTTTTTGGATCACTCCATAGGCCAGTCGCGATTTAATAAGAGCCCAAAGACCTTCTAAAATCATAAAAAACTTTCGCAACGGGCCCAGTCGTCCTGAAAGTTTTGAAAACGGACCGAGAAACGGTCGTTTAAAATTGACCCTCAACGCAACCCCCGCTGTAGTGTAAAATGATTTCAAACTCACGTTTTCAAGTTTACCAATTCAGGCTCAAAGTTTTTCAAGTTTAAGCTCCCTGGTATCCAAGTTCTAGAATTAAAATCAATTAAAATCAATAATAAAAACTTTTAACCTTTCGGTATTCATCCGGTGCTAAAAGTTTTTCAAATGAATAAAAATATAAATTAAATGAAACGAATAAAACTAAAATCAGTAATAAAAACTCAAACCTTTCATTGTCTATCCGGTGATAAAAAGTTCTTCAAATGAAGTCAAATTTAATTGAAATCAAATGAATTAAATTAAAATCAATAATAAAAATTGAATCGATATTATGTTATTACTACACCTGTGTAGCGCGTGAAACACGCGTGTAAGGTTTTCTGAGGTTTTTTATTTATTTTTTCGCGTTCGCATGGTCCTTCTTATTTTTTAACTTAATAATTATTTTTCTTTTTGTATTTGCTTGATAAGTTTTGGCATGTATAAGGACGTATTTTATTTTGCATACTGATGAGCTCAAAAATAAGATAGGTCATTAAATATTTTTTATTCAACATTTTTTTGTTTTATGTTTTGCTCAATTAATTTATTTTTTGTTAATTTTTACTTTTATTTGCCTTCGTAGAAAGGGAAATTTTGGCATAAAATTTAATAATAAAAAGTGTCTATGCTTGAAACGAAACACTTTTTATGCTTTTTTAGACAAAAAACTCTATTAATTTACCAAGCATTATTTTTATTCCAAATTGATTATTTTCATAAACATTAGGAGCATGTAAAAATTTGTTATTTTTCTATTTGGTTATTTTAGATTAATTTTTTACAAGCCTTTCTGGCATGTTTGTTTTTTTGTTTTCAACATTTTTTTTTCATTATATGTTTGCTGTTTTCTATTATGTCTCTTTGTGCTCACCAACGTACGCGTGGCTTTTTGTACGCTGTTGATAAACCGCAGGTTTCTGCTCCGATATTCAAAACTGTTACATAACCTTATTTCAACAATAGTGTCTAAAACTGTAACATTAAGTTATATTTGATTGTGTCTTATTAATGGTTTCTTTACTTAGTCTTTTTTCTTTTTTCTAATTTTAAGAGTTTTTTATCTTAGTCAAATCTAATAATCACGACATTTCCTTGCGCATATATATTTTAAGTTACTAGTTTGTAATTTTAATAGTGTAGTTAATTATTTATGTACATGGGCAAATTTGGTGCTAATTTTATTTTTAAAAACGGTTTTTGTAAATTCAGATGATCATTTTTTAAAACATGTGGAATTATAGCAACTACTTATTCCTAATTTTTATTAACAATCAGTCTTGGTCTAGTGCGCTAGTTTTATCAAAAATATATAATATAGGGAAAAATGTGCAACTCCTGTTTGAAAAAGTGACAGTAAGTATATCATTTAAATGACGATGGATCATTTAAATGTTACTAGGTACATTTAAATGTAACCGCGAGTTACATTTAAATGTAACAAAACATTTCATTTAAATGTAGCGTTTTTTTTCCGAACAAAACTTTTGAATTTAAATGTAGCGGCTGAGCCCGAATTTAAATGTAACTGGTTACATTTAAATGTGACTGGTTACATTTAAATGTAACTAGGTACATTTAAATGTAACCGCGAGTTACATTTAAATGTACCTAGTTACATTTAAATGATCCATCGTCATTTAAATGATATAGTTACTGTCACTTTTTCAAACAGGAGTTGCACATTTTTCCCTATATTATATATTTTTGGTTTTATTGTATGCCGTTGTGCACTTTTTATTTCTTATGGTTGAATTATATCTGGCTGACGCTGAAAATTAGAATGCAGACATGAGGGGACCAATTAAAATTGTGCGGTAATGACGTGTTTTTTTTTTAAAACAAATAAGAACGCAGAATTTTTTTTAATTCCACCTTTTCATAAAATATACAAAAATTAATCAACTTCAGCCCTTAAAAAATTTGCATTTAGAATCCAAATTAAGTTATTCAATAAATAATTATTAAAATACAGTCTTTAATCCTTATTGTTACTTCACTTTAGTATAAAATTTTGAATGTTTTTGTTGTTAAATAGTCGATTCAATACTGCAAATATCGCGGTCAGCTAGATTTTATTTGCCTATAGGTTAAAAAATACAAGTTTTTTAATATTTTCGTTTACTTGTGGCTATTTTTGGTATTTTTTATTGTTTAAAAAATTTTTTTTGTCCGCAGCGTTTGTCTGCTTATGCGTATCTCAAGTTGTTTATATTTTACTTCATTTTCCAATTTTCAGCTTTTAATAATTTTTTTTTACTTTAATTATTTGTAGCTGGGGTTAAAATCCCACAAAGAGTGGCAGTCCCACACCCCTAAAAATCATGTTTGTACAAAATAATCGTGCCAGCAGTACCCTGCATAGTTCTGGCCTCATAATGTCAAGGGATCCCACTGGCGACGTGACCGACGTCGTTCAAGTGGATGGTTCGTCCGGTAAATCGGATCTCGGAAGTAATTTGGTTCAGGTGCAGATCAGGTTCAGGTGCTCGATAAAAATTCTATGGATTATAACAACCATCCTTATTTTACTATTAATTTGCCTACCTTACGTCTTCGTAAACGAAACTATTTTAACAAAAAAATTATTAAAAATTAAAATATCGTGACTTAGCTTCTTAAAATGTTTAATTCAGACAATATTAATCCATATATAATTTATACTCAAATTATGCAACTCTCACATAAAAATTTAAAATTAGTGCTGGAAAAAATTAATTCAAGTTCTTTGCCTCATTGGGTTGTCTTGGTATTAGAGCAGTTTCTGCCTTTAAATTTCGCAATAAAACTAATAATAATACTAATTTTAAACCCTCAGATAGTTACTACAGTTTTTGTAAATAAAGATAAAAACTTTTAGATCTAATTAAATTTACTAATTTATTTAAAGATAAAAACCTTGTTCGACTAATACCTTTAAATAGTGATAAGTTATCTCACATAAAAGTACACTGTAGTTTATACTTATCTTCCTAATTTGGGTAAATATATATCTGTAATTATAAAAAAATTTCTTGATAAACTCACGATGGATGATCTTAATGAATTGTCTCTAAAAAGGTGCGAGTGTTTAACTTCTAACTTTTGTAATACTTATTACAAACATATTATTACTGGAGATTTAAAAGTAATAAATTCAGAAAGATTACGTAATATTATGAAATTTGGACTTAATACCGATTGCCTAAACCAATAGACTGGAATGAAGTTAGATCCACTGCAGTTAGTGGTGTTTTTAATTATGTAAAATTTTGTCAAAAAAATATAGACTTAATTTTATTGATTGCAAACCTTTTATAACAAGAGCAACTAAAATTATAGATAATCGTATTGCTTATTGGTATAACAAGGAACTTAGAAATAATAATTTTAATGTTAATTGTATATCGTTAAAAGAATTAAATAAAGAACTCGTTACTTTGCATATAAAATTTATTGTTACACCAGTTGATAAAACGGAAAATAATTTTGCTATTATTTGCAAAAAATTTTATGCACAAGTTATTTGTAACGAATTAGGTATTCAATTATGTAATAATGACTGGGTAATTTCGGGAAACGATGTGTACAAGCTTGTCGAAAATGAAAGTGTTCAAGATATAATTAAGAGGCATGTTGCAATGTCAACCATGTTCGACTGTAAAATACCTAAAGAACATATGGTTTTACCAAAAAACATTTTTAATCCAAAATTTCATAAAAACCCTATAGGTGCACGACATATTGCTGGAGCTTCTAAGGCCAGTACAAAAGAGGCGTCAATTTTACTAGGGAAAATTTTAAAATTTTGTAATCGCATTTTCAAAAATATTGTCACTCTTTGGAAGATAAAATTGGAAAAGTTTATTGGTCTGTAGATAATAGTTTGCAAGTGGTTTCTAGACTAAATTATGCGGTAAAAACGTATAAATTATTTTCAGCTGATTTTAGTACGCTTTATACTAGCTTACCTCACGAAATATTTTAAAATAATATGTCTAGTCTTGTAGATCTCTTGTTTAAAAACTCCGGTAAACGATATTTAACAATAGGTTATAGCAAATGCTTCTATTCAGACGAACGCAAAAGTGATAAATCGTATGACAGTAATCAAATTAAACAACTAATTAATTTTATTGTAAAAAATTCATATGTAGGTTTTGCTGGTAAAATATTTTTACAAGTCACCGGTATTCCACAAGGTTGAAATGTTTCACCATCACTTGCTGATCTTACGTTGTCGTTTATTGAGTTTAATTTTCTTAAATTTAATCCAGTAATTCGAAGTGTTTTAGTATGACCACTAGATATATAGATAATGTTTTTAGTGCTTTTACTTCAAATAATAATTATAACATGTTGGATGTTTTTAAAGATATATATCCGTATCAATTACCCTTATCAGAAACTACTGTTAATAATTTTACATGTAATTACTCTGATTTAGATATAAAACTTATTGATAATAATGTTAAAACCGCTGTTTATAACAAAACAGAAGATTTTAATTTTAAAGTAATTAGATATATTCACAAAACTAGCAATGTTTCTAATGATCTCGGGCTTAGTGTGTTTTACACCCAACTCATAAGATTTGGTAGAATATGCTCTAATACAAAAGATTTTGGTCTCCGAGTTAAATCCTTATATTCTGAATTTATAGAGTTAGAGTACGGTTGCTTAGAATTGTAAATAAAAAATTTTTAACTTTCATTAAAAAATATAGACAACTTATTGTTAAATTTGATCTAGTAAATCGTAAAAATTGTGATAAATTTATTAAAAAATTTTTAACTAAAGATTAATCATATATAAATGGTGGGTCAACATAAATTCGATAGTCATACAAAAAGATTAATATGTAAAATAAGTGTATAGTATGGTTTTTAAACACTTTGTGTTTTTAAAAAATGTTTGTGTTTATAAATTTTTAAGTTTTTTTTTGTTTTTTTTTGTTTTGTGTAGTGGTTTTTTAAGCCATAAATCATTACTTCATTTGGTTTTCCAAGTGATGCTTATGCTTCCCGTTCTTGGTTTCGGCCAAAGAACGGTGCTCTTAGTGTTGCTCGGTTCGCCGAGTGACACTACTCCCGTTTCTGGTTCTGCCAGTTAACGGTGCATTTTAATTTTTTGTGAACGCAAATTGGATCTTTTAATGATGTAATTGTTTTGTTACTTGTTTGTATTATAAATTCCTCAAAATTTATATTTTGTATTATAAAAGCTTCTAGATGTCTTGTTGTGCAACAGAAATTTTTTGTTATTGACATAAGATTAATTGGGGCCTTTTGTTAAGTAAGGTTACAATACCATTGATTGATCACCCGATGTATGTTAATACTACACCTGTGTAGCGCGTGAAACACGCGTGTAAGGTTTTCTGAGGTTTTTATTTATTTTTTCGCGTTCGCATGGTCCTTCTTATTTTTTAACTTAATAATTATTTTTCTTTTTGTATTTGCTTGATAAGTTTTGGCATGTATAAGGACGTATTTTATTTTGCATACTGATGAGCTCAAAAATAAGATAGATCATTAAATATTTTTTATTCAACATTTTTTTGTTTTCTGTTTTGCTCAGTTAATTTATTTTTGTTAATTTTTACTTTTATTTGCCTTCGCAGGAAGGGACACTTTGGCATAAAGCTTAATAATAAAAAGTGTCTATGCTTGGAGCGAAACACTTTCTATGCTTTTTTAGACAAAAAACTTTATTAATTTACCAATCATTATTTTGATTCCGAATTGATTATTTTCATAAACATTAGGGGCATGTAAAAATTTGTTTTTTTTTCTATTTGGTTAGTTTAGATTAATTTTTTACAAGCCTTTGTGGCATGTTTTTTTGTTTTCAACCTTTTTTCATTAAATTTTTGCTGTTTTCTATTAAGTGAAAATTATAGTGATAATATAAACGTAAATTAAACAACTTATGATTCAATAAAGAAATTATTTATCAAAGACCAGATGATTTTGGAACCGAATGCTGTAGAAAAATGGAATGAAATTATTGGTGAAGAAAACCTCAAAATCTAGGAGAATACATTTAGATTAAATAAAAAAATATCAGACGAAACTAATTTAATAGTTTTTTAAATTAGAATAAATCACAGAATTATTGCCACGCAAAAATGGCTATATAATTATATAAAGTAATAATCCTCTTTGTAAAGTGTGTAACCTAAAGATTAAGGATACTTCGGAACACTTTTTTTATCAGTGCCCCAGTACAAAAATTTTCTGGTACTCCGTTATAAATTTTTTTGAAGAAAAAGAAATAAAACTAAACTAAATATAAAAAATTGGATGAAACATTGTAAATGCTGGAAAACACCAACAATTTAATAGACAGAAAATAGCAAGAATTTAGTTTGTGGACATAATATTTTATTTATAAGATAAAGTTAAATAAGAATTATATAAAATCAGAATTACATAAAAGGAAAATATTAGAACCTTAAAAAATTTAATGGAAACTGATACTAGTTTGGACAAAAAATACAATAAATGGAAAACCTAGTTATAAACCAAAATTTGTTATACTAAAAAGATATAAATAAATTTAATATTCGCTTTAAAAAGGCTTCAAATTAAGAAAGTGAGAAATAAAATTATAACGTTGCTTTTTAATTTTTTCTTTTTTTTCGAATGTTTTGTTTTTTTGTGATATGTTTTATTTGTTATTGGCTGTGATTTTATGCTTATAAAATAATAAAAATTTCAAATAAAAAAATAATAATAAAAACTCAAACCTCTTAATGTCTATCCGGTGCTAAAAGTTCTTAAAACAAAACTAAATTAATTAATATAAATTAAATTAATAATAAAACTGACCTTTTAGTATCCATCCGATGCTAAAAGTTTTGCAAATGGATTAAAAAAATAAAAATGAAATGAAATGAATTAAATTAAAATTATTAGTCAAACCTCCAATCTTTCAGAGTCCATCCAGTTTCAGCGCGCATTCGCCTTTTTTTACTTCAGACGTTTGCGATTCGTGGTGATGAAATGATATAATTCAATTGGTATAAATTAAATTAATTTAAATAAAATAAACTAATTTTAATGTATTAAATTAACTTAAATGGCTTAAAATCAATAATAAAACCTCAAGCCTTTCCGTGTACATCCGGTTACTGCGCGCATCTGCTGTTTTTTTCTTTATACAATTTTTTTTTCTTTTTGCAATCCGTGGTCTTGAAATGAATTAAATTATTTTAAATAAATTAAATTATTTTAAATAATTTAAAATAATATAAATGTATTGATTTAATTAAAAGGAATAAAAATCAATAATAAAACCTATCTTTCAGTGTTCATCCGATCTCAGCTCGCATTTGCTGTTTTTTCTTCAGACATTTGCAATATGTGGTGTTGAAATGAAGAATTAAATTGATTTAAATTTATTAAATTATAATTTAAAATGATTTAAACCAGTACTAAAACCTCAAACCTTTTAGTGTCCATCCGGTCTTGGCGCGCCTCTGCTGTTTTTTCTTCAGACATTTGCAATATGTGGTGTTGAAATGAAGAATTAAATTGATTTAAATTTATTAAATTAATTTAAATGATTTAAACCAGTACTAAAACCTCAAACCTTTTAGTGTCCATCCGGTCTGGGCGCGCATCTGCTGTTTTTTCTTCAAGCATTGGCAATATGTGGTGTTGAAATAAAGAATTAAACTGATTTAAGTTTATTAAATTAATTTAAATGATTTAAACCAGTACTAAAACCTCAAACCTTTTAGTGTCCATCCGGTCTGGGCGCGCATCTGCTGTTTTTTCTTCAGACATTTGCAATATGTGGTGTTGAAATGAAAAATTAAATTGATTTAAATTTATTAAATTATAATTTAAAATGATTTAAACCAGTACTAAAACCTCAAACCTTTTAGTGTCCATCCGGTCTGGGCGCGCCTCTGCTGTTTTTTCTTCAGACATTGGCAATATGTGATGTTGAAATGAAGAATTAAATTGATTTCAGTTTATTAAATTAGTTTAAATGATTTAAACCAGTACTAAAACCTTAAATCTTTTAGTGTCCATCCGGTCTGGGCGCGCATCTGCTGTTTTTTCTTCAAGCATTTGAATATGTGGTGTTGAAATAAAGAATTAAATTGATTTAAATTTATTAAATTAATTTAAATGATTTAAACCAGTACTAAAACCTTAAACCTTTTAGTGTCCATCCAGTTTGGGCGCGCCTTTGCTGTTTTTTCTTCAGATATTTGCAATATGTGGTGTTAAAATGAAGAATTAAATTGATTTAAATTTATTAAATTAATTTAAATGATTTAAACCAGTACTAAAACCTCAAACCTTTTAGTGTCCATCCAGTCTGAGCGCGCCTCTGCTGTTTTTTCTTCAGATATTTGCAATATGTGGTGTTAAAATGAAGAATTAAATTGATTTAAATTTATTAAATTAATTTAAATGATTTAAACCAGTACTAAAACCTCAAACCTTTTAGTGTCCATCCGGTCTGGGCGCGCCTCTGCTGTTTTTTCTTCAGAGATTTGCAATATGTGGTGTTGAAATCAAGAATTAAATTAATTTAAATTTATTAAATAAATTTAATTGATTTAAACCAGTACTAAAACCTCAAACTTTTTAGTGTCTATCCGGTCTGGGCGCGCATCTGCTGTTTTTTTCTTCAAGCATTGGCAATATGTGGTGTTGAAATGAAGAATTAAACTGATTTGAGTTTATTAAATTAATTTAAATGATTTAAACCAGGGGTCGCATTCTGAAAAAACCCTTATATTTACCCTGATAAATCCATTTCAATGAAAATAAGAAAAATAAATATATATTGTAAATAAATAAACCTGCCGCATATGGGACAGAAAATGATTGCAATGATTTTTTTTAATTTTTTTTCTCGCCCCGCAAAACCACCTCGCGCAAAATAAAAAATCTAATCAATGCGCGTATTTTATTTTTTATTAAATTAATCCTACGGAGAAAATATTTAACCACCTCTCGAGTTGGATAAATTCTTATTCTTAAAACAATAGAAAAAATTTAACACGAGTTTTACCTAGGTAAAATTGATTTTTCACTCGCATCCTTAAGCACGTAAAAAAGTTACCCTGGGGTAACTTTTAACCACGCGTCAGAATGCGACCCCAGTACTAAAACCTCAAACCTTTTAGTGTCCATCCGGTCTGGGCGCGCCTCTGCTGTTTTTTCTTCAAGCATTGGCAATCCGTGGCATTGGCTGTGCGATTGAAACAATTGATCGCGAATGTGGAAAAATAAATCGATATTTGATCCACGAAATAACGCGTACTATCAATACACGCTTTGGACATTTGATAAGTGGCGTCTTGCTGATCCAAGTTCTTCAACCAGTTTTGCAATTTTTGAGTTAATATAACGTGATCCTGATAAGGTAGACTAGCAGATATATGGTTTACAGAATATTTCTGTCGTTTAATGTAAAGAATTACGACAGGAATTTGAATGCACAGAAACATTTGGAAAAGTATAATGAATAATTATATTACTACAAAAGAATGGAATAAAACGGATAAAAGTTTATTCTGTGATGCGTTGTTTTATTGTATTATAGTTGATCATTTCATATGTTATTTGTTTAAAAATGGTGTCATCCTCCTTAGTTTTCTAATATCATCAGAAAATACAACACACTTTTTTATACCTTTTTGCACAGTGGAATTTCCATCGTAAACCTTCAGATAAAAGAGGGAAAACATACTGTAAAACTCGGAATTAAATTTTTTCGATTGAGCATATGTACTTTTTAACCAAGTAATATATACGTATTGCTATGTAAAGTAAATGGATCGGACCGTATAAGGTGTTAAGTATAAATAGACGCTTTGGTACCGCCAAAATAGAATCGTAAGATTCCCAGTTACCACCTAAGGTTGAGCGTGTCAATCTACAACGGCTCAAGGTATATAAGGTCTGCAACACTGACCCGACTGCCAATATTATTTGTACAACCCTAAGATGAGAACCTATACCTTCTAAAGGAAAACCTATCGCAGCTGTCCCGACGCAGTGGGCCAATGATACTGAAAGTGACACCAACATGGCCGCAGAAAAGGAGGATCAGCAAAACCCTCAGCCCACTCAAGCTCAACAAGCAAAGACCCAATTTTCCCCCGCTCAAGACTCCACGACAGTGACACTGAATGCGATATGTCACTGCCAAGAGACATTGACAGCGCAGACTATGTGCCCTTGCTAAGCGACTGGAGCGGGCGTATGAAAAGCAACAGGAAAGACGAGCAGAGGAGAGAGTAAAGGCCCAGAAACGTGCCGAGGAGCAAAAACCCAAGGTGGTACCCCATAAGCCATTGGACAGTTCCGACATTCTGGGACAAATTTTGGAAACAAGTGAGTGCCCATTGCTTAAGATCTTTGATTAGTTTTTAGTGATTGTTTACTAATTTGTTTTTGAAAAATAACTTTTCCCAGTGGTTGGACATTGATTTTTGAATAAATAAACTTGCATTGTAAAATCTTACCTTGTTGTGTTTTTGTTGTTTCCTTGGTACCGCTTAAATTTGTATTCCGAATTGATTCTTCTCTCTTATTATTATTATTCCGGTAAAATTATGGTAATACGGTTATGTGTAGTATGCGGTTAATCTAATTGTGGCTCTGGAGTTCCTATTCTTTCCTCCGTTTACTTTTGTTTCTATTTGTTGTGTTTTGTGCCAATTATGTAAAGTGTATAGTTTCATATTTAATTTCCCATATATTTGCTTGGTGGGATCCTTGCCTGTGTTTTTTTGCATTACTTTTTTGGGTATTTGTATAGGGAGGACCTCTTTAGAAGCTTCCACCGAGTAGTCCAATGTGTCTTGTATTATGGGTGTACATGTGTATTACGGGTGCATGTTCAAAATCACAAAACAATATATATCACATTTTTATTTAACAGCTATTTTAAAAAATAGTATCAATTCTGTGTGGTTCACACTGGTGACAATTCTGTGGAGGCTTGAGCCAAACCTGTGTTCCGTAACACAAGTAGGTGAGCAATCAAATTCTCCGTAGGCATTCATTCCTAAAACAAAATATACAATGTATTGTATTTAAGATGCCGAAGGTCAAGGTGCGCCCCGCCCCCGGCCACCAGCTCCAGCCCTGCCGCCTCCAGTTCAGCAACCTGCCCCGCAGTTTGTGCCGCCCCCTTATCCAGGAGAAGGTTACGATGACGAAGACGACAAAGTCGGGATCCTGGCGGTGGATGATTTATATGAGGATTAAGCGCACTGGGCGTGATAAAGCGCGTACACAAAAATATTGCTAAAAGACTTCCCCGCGCAAAATTTTCAATTGGGTTTTTAAAACGGGTTACTAGTTAAAAATTATTTTTGTTAAAATTAAAACTACTCCATTTAGGTAACAAAATTTACCACATTTTCATACCCTAGTTCAGCTGCCGGAACCGCATCTGCCCCGCCGGCGGGGGCCTTGTTGCTGAGTGTTTTTCTGCCCGCGGTGTTTTTTGTCTGCACCCCCCACGGCACCCAAAAATGTTCTTATGTGTTACTCGTTAAGCTGTTGGGCTAGTTTTTCTAAGTTTTTTTTTCCATATTACTTAGTTATGTGTTCCATTCTGCCCCGCTATGTTACCTCGCCCCCCCTTTGTTAAATACTCACCTGCCTAGTTGTGTTCAGCAATTTTCAGCACCGCCAGTTGGACCCCTCAACCTATCGCCGGTAATACTCTGTAGCGGAGGACGGCTTTAGTCCCGGTGGGAAGATACGGCGGGAGCCGCAAATTGCTGATTTTCGTTAATTTACCTAACGCCTCTTTTTGTCCTCTTCTTGCTGGGCGCCCCAAAGTAGTTTTTAAATTAAATTTTGTAATTTTTCGTTTTAGTTAAAGTTAAAAAATAATTTAGCTAAGTGGTACTGCGCGGTAACTTGTGCCTGTGTTTGCTCGCCCTGTTTTCCCCGCTGGTCGTTTGAGTCGGTTGTTTTATTCTACGTGTGGTGTTAAGCAGTCACGCGCACGCGGGCCTGGGCTCAGTGGGTAAATTCTAGTATATAAAAAAGGCTCCGGCGGTAAAAGGTCGTTAGTTTTTTGTTCTCTCATTTACCAGCCGGCCGCAGAAGAAATCTGAAGAACCAGCAAGACCTCAAAGCAGGAACATATTCCTAGCTTCTGCCCTGAGTTTTTATTATACTTCCGGTTATTTGTCAAACTTAATTTTACCTTTGTTAGGCCCTTTGATTTCTTACCAGCGGTCCTCTGTGGGATATCTCAAACGATCGTCAAGAAGAACAGGAACTAAAAACGGAACCTTTTGTATCTTCAGAACTTGACTGGCATGAGTACTGACGCATTACTGCATCAGAACTGAGTTTTAGTTGCAGGTTTTAAACCTTTTGTCAAATATTTCACAAACAGGCAGTTTTTAGGCGTTTAATTCTCGGTTTACAACGTAATAGTGTTGGAGTTCTAAATAGCGTTCGGGTAACATAGCGTTTGTTACGTTTTTGTTTATTTTGGCTTAAGTCACCTTTTCGCACTTTTCCCTTCCACCCGCCAAAAAGGTACCAAAAGCTTAAAGGTGTTTCACACACCTTTTTTGTAGCCCCGCCTTAGTGTTAAGTGGCCCGCATTTTTTGCATCTTTTTCCTAAACTGTTTTTTTAGGCTTAAGCTGTCTTTGTGCCGTCCCTTGCGTAGGGTGTTTTTGGCTATTTGTAAATATGCTCACCAGGGTGTTTGTGTTCTTTTGGCGGCCAGTAAAAAACATACCGTTAAATTGTCCCACATAACAAACTAATTACTAATTCACGTTAAAACCTGGTTTTTACCTGTTAAACTCAGTTTGGCGACGGTTCTCCTTCCGGTAGGAGGACATACAGATGAACAAGCATCACATATTAAGCAACTCGACTTGATCCCGCCCTTGATTTCTGCGTCTGGCTCGTGTTCGTCGGCGGTTTGGGAGTTCCCGCTAAAATACATAAAATTATCGGCGTGACAAAAGCTATCGATTAGTTCCCGTAACATTGCAAAAATGGCTAAGTCTTCTTACTTTGTTAAGTTTTCAAGAATGGTTTTCTTGATTTCTTGTTGTCAGTTTAATTTTTCATTAAAGACGAGAAATAGGTTGTTGATGACCTTTTACCATACATGGGCAAATTGGTCCGGAGTAGGGGGGTTAAACCCAAAAAATTAGTGGGGGGGGTTAAAATCCAAAAAACGCAAAATACCCATATCGTTTTGTTTTCTAGAGTGCATTTTACCCATATTGTTTTTTTTTTTATTTTGAAAGAAAAATAGGTAAAAAACGCTAATTTTAGGTCAAAAGCCCTTTTTATTGCATTTTTGAGCTTTTTATTGCTTAAAACATTCATTTTGACCTCAAAACTTAAGTTTGGAGGCAGTTAGACGTCATTTTAAAGACATTTTTTTCTTCATTTTTCCAAAATTGGGGGTGGGGTTAACTTTTTCCCCCATTTCTGAGTGGGGAAGGGGGGGGGGGGGTTAAACCACCCTTCTCAGAATTTGGGGGGGGGGGGGAGTTAACCCCCCCCAACCCCCCGTGCCCATGTATGCGTTTTACAAGGATTTTATAACCTTGAAAACGTTGTGACCATCTTGGGTCATTCCCGGTTCGGCCAAAAAATCTCTTGAATATCAACAACTGCTCAAGATTCGGTTTAACTCCAGCCATGCACACTATGTTGTATGTTTATGTTTATTACTCGATTTCATTTACGCCTGAATTTACCCCATATCTAATTGTTTTTTTTTTCTTCAATAAAGATTATTTTATGGAGGTGTTGTAATTGACTTATAAGCTTAATGATTTTTAATTTTATTACAACATCAAAAACAATACCTTAAAGCCCGGTTCACACTGAGGTGGCAATGCCACCGCCACCGGTGGCATTGCCACCGCTAGGTTCACACTGGGGTGGCATTGCCACCGCTGGAGACGCAATGCCGGAATTTCGTTCGCGTGTAGAGCTAAGAAAATTTGAATTTTTTTAGTTTCTGATTCTAAATACATTGAAGATATTGATTAATATTCTTCTATTGCTTACACTTCGAAAAAAACAAATTAAAAAAACCTGCAAAAGATAATGCATACTAGTGATGTTCCCCGGAGTTTTGAGCTCCAGAGCTCTGGAGCAGAGCTTGGCTTTTAGGAGCTCTGGAGCGACCCCCGGAGCTTCAGAGTTCCGCCTTATTTTTGTTGTATTTTTTTACTAATTTTATGAATAACTAAAGAGCAATTCTATATATTATATTGTCAAAAGTTTTTTGTAAACTAAATTTTTCTCAAAACTTATTTAAAACAAAAAATATATAATCTTAAAAAATGCAAATAGAGTAATTTTAAATGTATATGAAATTTAAATAAGCTTAAGATCGCTTATTTAAAAGGCGGATCTCTCTCCGTTTTAAATGACCGGAGCTCCGGAGCATGATATTGCAGGGTAGAAACATCACTAGTGGATACGTCCTATTTTTCAGTGGCGCGAACAGCAGATAGAACTCCACGTTTGTTCAAGAAATAAGACTGCGAAATCCTGACTATTTTCGGATGTCTCTTGCTCAATTTGATTATTTGTTTTCGCAGAAAAAAATTTAAAAGTTTTCTTTTTAATTAAACATAAATGATTTTTTAGATTGTTTAATGACCCGTCCCATCATACATCCTATTTTAACCCAAGGCTGTGCATCAAATTATATTAGAAAATATGCCAAAATTCGCAAATCGCTTATTACTGCATAAAAATTGCTAATTCATATTCAAGCTCTCTTTCATACTATTTACGTGTGTTTAAAAATCGTAAAGAACTACTTAAAAATTTATTTTTTATAAAAAATCATTTGTTTTAAAAAAAAATAAGTTTTGCAATAAAACCACAGTATTTTTTTATTTTTTATACAATGCACACGCGTTTTCACGCGTTTTTTTTTTGTTAAAACCGTAATATTTTTCATTGATTTTTTTCAACAATGCGCGCGTTCCTACGCGTTTTTTTGACAGAGCTGCCACCGGTGATGGAGTTGTGGATCGAACACAACAGCGGTGGCAATGCCACCTCGCGGTGGTATTGCCACCTCAGTGTGAAGTAGTGTTGTGATAACTAGGGATCGACCGGGGCCCCGGCCCCGACCCCGGCTTGCCCCGGCACTTTTTTTCACCCCGGCCCCGGCCCCGGCAAACGCAATTCTTTCTACCCCGGCCCTGGCCCCGGCCCCGGCAATTTAGCTGTCAAATGAGCCGGGGCAAACCAGGGTAAGGACCCCTAAGAATGCAAATTTTAAAGCGCTTCTAAACATTTTTGACAGTGAAATATTATACAAAATTTTATCTACAAAGCTAATTTAGTTGTTTTAAAATTAGGATATTTATTGTTTATTATGCTATATGATTTATGATTTTCTAAAGCCTCTTTATTTTATTAAGATTACTTATTTTAATCACGAATTCTTATTCTAAAAATTTAAAGATATATTGAGTATTAAAAGCCGTTTGTAGATTTTATTTACAAGATGAGAGTTTGACAGTAGATATCTATGGTTGAATTATATCTGACTGACCTCTAGTAAGTTTGTATAAGAGACGTAAACGGATCAATTAAAGTTGTGCGGTTATAAAATTTTAAATAAACGAACTGGAACGCATAATTTTTTTTAATTCCTGCTTTTCAAAAAATATACATAAATTAGTTAACTTTCAGGCTTTAAAAAATTGTATTTTTGTTCCAAATTGTGTAATTTGATAAATAATTGTTAAAATATGGTATTTAATCTTAAATATAAAACCGTTTTTACTGAAAGTTTTAAATGATTTCAATGTTAAATAGTCGATTCAATACTGCAAATCATCGAGGTCAGCTAGGTTTTATTTGCTTCCATAATCACAAGACGTATTTTGCATATATTGGAGTTATTTTAATATCATTGCTAATATCAAAAATATATAAAACAAGAGAATTTTCGGCTAGAAAGGAAATTTTTTACCTAAATTTTACAAGAAATGTTGCACTTGTGACTTTTCACGCACAAGCTATTTTCTGTGCACTCAATAAAACTTTTCTCGCACAGCGATATTTCGTACACCAAAAAACTCGTTTTTTCTAAGACTATTTTACTAAATCGCTTTGTGCAAAAATTTAGCAGAAAATGATGAATAAATTCGATTATTTACATTCGATCATGTGTGAGTTGATTAGAACGGTTTATTGTACAACTGGACATACCTATTTGCTTGGATTATATATTCTTGCGTTTATTTTTAGGTGAATATTAGAAATTGTTTTTAAATTTTGTTACGTTAAACAAATTCACGCTGATGACTAGTCTTTATTTTAGAATTTCTAAGTTTATTGTAAATCTACACAATAGTATTCATAAAATTAAAAAAAACCTGCGGAGTCAGTCCAGTTTTTTTGAACCCAATATTTTGTATCCAGCCAAAAGACACCAAACGTGAATTTTTAAAACAAAAAGTTAATAATGAACTGTTTATATTTAATTTGAAAAAAAGTTTTCGCATAATGCTAAATAAGAATAATACTAATTTTTAATAGAAATATATTGCATGAAACTAGCACCCTTGTTCGAGTTTAATACTGAAAACCCGCCATTTTCTGCTATTTTTGGGTGCACCAATTTTTAACAGTGTTAGCGTTTTGCAGTGCATATTGCAACTTTGCTTCTATTTTTGCAAGTAAATGCGCTACACGAAAAAAGAATTATTGACTGCCAAAAAATCTCTTTGCATGAAATCAGTGGTATATGCACAGAAAGTCGTGAACGTTTAAAATGTGGCATTTTTTCTTCCATAATTTTATACAAAAACCTAGTGTATAATCAAAAATTTTTTTTGGGTTATATTATGTTTTTAATAAATCTCAAAAAATTATAAAAAGTAGTGCAAAATCACGAAAATAATTACATTGAAAAAGTTTACGTGACGTTAATTTTATAATTTTTGGCTAAAATTAAATAATTTGATTAAAATCATTAAAACAATCAACTTGAAACAGCTAGAAAGCGAGTAGTCTCATGTACTCACAATATAATATTTTACTTTTTACAACTTAAAAAGAGTGTTTTTTTAATTTACAAAAATTGACAATAAAATATTAAAAATGCTCTTATTTTTTAAAATAAAAATGTGCGTTTTAACCCTTTTTATATGTTTAAACTAAAAACTGTTGAATAGTGGTGTGTAAATGAAATTAGAGTAAAAGTTCTTTTTTAAAATAACATTCAAGCAAAACTAGTATTCTTAACATTTACGGTTAAATTTCGCCAATTAGCTACCAACATATTTAATTAAAACTATTTTAATATGAAAAGATTTTGTTATTGTGAAATATTTTTGTTACTTGTACCCAGCTTTGATTGTTTTTCTTGTAAAATAATGGAACAAATAGTAAAGTTTGAGCTTTCTATCTTTTTTGTAAATATATTATCTCATCTTCAGCATGGTTTTAAAGATAAAAGCTCAACAGTTACTCAACTTCTTGATTCTTACAATGACTAGACCTTAGCAATTAATGATAAAAAATCCGTGGATGTAGTTTACTTAGACTTTGCAAAAGCTTTTGATACTGTATCACATCAAAAGCTTTTGTATAAACTGAGCAAATATGGAGTTTCTGGAAAACTATTAAAATGGTTGGAAGCATTTTTAACAAATCGAGAAATGAAAGTACTCATAAATGATTCTGTTTCATCAGCATATCAAGTAACAAGCTCGGTACCACAGGGTTCAGTTCTTGATCCTTTCTTATTTTTGGTCTACATTAATGATATTGTAGATTGTGTAAAATATTCTGAAATTAGGCTCTTTGCTGATGATGCAAAGGTCTACACTAGCTTCTCAGAATCAAATGACAATAGAATTAAATTACAAGATGATCTGAATAGAATTGCTGAATGGGCAAATAAATGGCAACTTAATTTGTCAGAAAATAAGTGTGAAGTTTTTCACATTAACTATGCTTATATTAAAAACCAGATGGATTATTACCTAAATAATAAAAAACTGCCTGAAACAGATTTAATTAGAGACCTAGGAGTTTATATTACTAGTAACTTAAAGTTTACATACCATTGTCAAAAAATAGCTGCAAAAGCTATGAAAATAGCAAATCTAATTTTTAGATGTTTCAAATCCAAGTCTGTAAAAAATTATCTCACTGCATATAAAAGTTTTGTACGCCCTATTATTGAATATGCTAGTGCTGTTTGGAATCCATATATGTTAAAAGATAAGCACATTATTGAAAAAGTCCAACGTTCATTTACAAAACAAATTTTTAAAATGTGTAAATTTAAATATACTAATTATGAAAATAGATTACAAATCCTGAACTTACAATCTTTACAAGAGCGCAGAGAGAGAACAGATATGATTGAAACATTTAAAATAGCAAATCGCTTGGTAAATTTAAACCCAGATAAATACTTTCTTTTTAAAACTGATCACACAAGTGGTCATTCAAACAAAATCAAACCACAACATATTAGAGTTAATTGTAGGAAATATAGCTTTTTTAACAGAGTAATACATAAGTGGAACTCACTTGATGAAACTCAAATTAGTAAAAAATCAGCATATCTTTTTAAACAATCCTTAAAAACGTGACATATCTATGTAAATTTACCTCAAAAGGCTAAATAAAGAGCTTTTTTTTATCAAAAGCCTTTAGTCTTTTTTTCTAGTAAGCCATGACTCCTACATATAATGATATAAATTTTTTTAAAAAAGTTATACCAGTTATTTGTTTATGTTGTAACCCAACTGGGTTGCATGTTTTTGTGTTTTTTTTCCTAACTGTGTTTGTGATACTTACTAGAAATAAAATCTATCTATCTATCTATCTAAAAGGCCTAAATCCATCCTAAAACTATTTATATTGATTTTTTATTAAAAAAACTATATTTTAGTAATTAAAACACGTAAAAATCACTGTGCACCAGACAAAAACGAGGCTACCTACTTTCTATTTACGCAAGATTTATAGTAGTCTTTGACTGACGGGCGTTGTAGATTATTTCGCATGACACATTGAAAAAAAAGTGAAAAATGGACCTCCTCGCAGCTGTACTAATTTTCTTTTTTCTTTAATTCTATCTTTATTATTATCTTAAATATATAAGTAATTGTAGGTAATTATAATATACATAATAACAATAATAAATATAATACATACATAATTTTAATAGCGGGTTTTTATTGTTTATTTTCATTGGAATATATTATGTAGTATAACTATAGATATTTAAAACACCATGAACAGATATAATAATTTTAATCCTATCAATTCTTAGGTTATTGTGTTTTATAAACCATAATAATGGTTATACTATAATTTTTATTTTAATAAAAGGATTTTCATTTTTCCTTTTCTTATAATCAACATAAAACAAAGCAAAAAACAATATCAAGACTATAACAAATACTCTAAGCCTATAAAGAGACTATAGGCAAATCAAACCCAACGACCTCGAGACTGAAAGTATGTATTAAATATTAGCAATCAAAAATTAAATTCAACAGAAAGGAGAAAAAAAAAAAACAAATAACAAACGATCAAAACGAAAGGAACAAAAACCAAAATTTATAGGCTAAAATGACAATGTATATTCAAAAAGGCGGAAAAAAAAATCGCTTCTAAGTAAAGATAGAGGAAACCGCACAATAGTCGTCGCTCATGTCCCCATTCAAACTTCTACTAAAAATATCAAAGTATTTTAAAAACAGTACAATGTACCCCTTATAATATATTCTAAAAACACATTACAATGCTTATCCTTGAATAAAATTCCCACACTATCTTCAGCTGCAACAATTATACTATTAAACTTTTTCAGTATTTTTTTAATTTCATCTTCTTATTTCTTTTATAATAATGATGCCCAAATCAATATAACTTTGTGAAATTTTAAACAATCAGGGGCATAATTCTGTATACAACAAAATTAACTACACTAAACGTCTAGTTTTACTTTTGTATTTATATCCATTGTCTGCAACATTTGTTTCATTGGTGAAAAACCCAATCGAAAGAGAATGCAAGACCCTTTTTTAAACGAACCGAATTTTGTTTCTCAAAACTGATATAAAAAACTTTTAATTACACAGAGGGCTGAAATTTTTGCCTGAAAAAAATTAGATACAAACTGTATTGACGTCAAAAACGCAAATTGTTTAATATAATATACGAAAGAGTTAAAACCAGTTATGTTCCTACCCTTCAATATAATGCTCTGGAGCTCAAGCCATTTAAAGAGGAGGAAGCTCCGGAGCTACGCTTATTAAATAAGCGACTTTAAGCTTATTTAAGCTTGTTACCTGCATTTTTAAGACTATTTTTATGGTTTTAAATAAGTTTTGAAAAAAATTTAATTCACAAAAAAATTTGACATAAATAAATATAATTAAACAGCGATTTTCATTTTTACTTTAATTAAAAAACCATTAATAATAATCTTATATATAAAATATATTTATAGTATATATATAATACACAAAAACACTAAAAATATAATATAACACACACATATTTATTATATGTTTTTATATTTTATATTCTTTTTAATATATAATATATACTATATATATATAATATAAACAACCTCTATAGCAGCATATAATTAATTACTACCCTACCTATCCTTACTTATATTTATCTTCTTTTTCTACCAAACCATAATAATTATACTATACTATAAATTTTAATAAAATATATTCTTTCACCTTTCCTTATAATCTACACAACACAAAACAAAAGCACAAGACTATATACTCTATATAATTCACTCTAACTCCAATACATATATATATAGCCATAGCCAACCCAACCCCCCCCGACCTCTATAACTATAGACTAAAATAATTAACTATATAGCAACCTAAAAATTTAAGCTTAACCTCATAAACAGTAAAAAACTAACAACCAAACACCCAATTTAAACAAAAACTTACCATAATACTAACAAAATGAACATAAATATAAACCTAAAAATGACTAAAATTTGTATATCTTTTAAAGTATATAATTAAAAAAATCTGCAACTAAAAAAATCTACATACACTTTATAAGCGACACACTTTAAAACCGCACACTCATATCCACATCCCTACTTTCCACATACAAACATTCACTAAAAAACTCAAAAAAAACATTCAAAAAAACACCCCTACAACATATACCCCTAAAAAACACATTTACAAAACTAACACATTTACAAAACTCACACACTTATAAACTTCCCCCACAAATCATACTCTTAAACTATTCATACTAATTAAACTCTCCATTATTAATTTCAAATATAACTCTCTATTACCACATATAAAAACAATTATGCCCTAATCAAACTAACAGTTGTCAAAATTCAAAATACCACAAAACATAACTCAGAATATACCACCAAAATTACTCTCATATTAAACTCCAATTTCTACAACATTATTTATATAGTTAAAAACACCATCGAAATCATACAATACCCAACCCAAACGAACCGAGATAAACCCTAACAAACAAACCGACTTTAGATTACACAAACTGCTAAAAAAAACTCCTAAAAACACTCAGGACACAAACTATTACCTACGACAAAAACCGAAACAAACAATATAAAATACAAAAACGCAAAAACCATAATATAATACAACCCATCATAAATCCAGTCACTCTCCAACCCAACCCAATAAAACACAGAAATCAACCGAATCAACGCGTAGTAAACACCCAACCTACACCTAATAAAAATTCAACTACAAGCATATTTAAACTATTACCTTATTTTAAAAACTAATTTAAAAAAAAAAAAATCACAAAAAAAAAACTAAAAACACAAAAAAATAAACAAAACATATAATAATATAATAATATAATTAAAAACAAGATTCACAGCAAACCATCGTTTTTTGGCCGGCTTTTTACAGACACAACGCTTAGCTTGTTCCGCTTGTTGTATGGCTGCTTTTAATTTTATGTCATGATTTGTTTCTATGTCAAGTAAAGCTCTCATTTTTCTTAAACCTTTAAACGTTTCTTGTGCTAAGGAAAGAATAGCTTTACGATTATCTTCTTCTTCGACAAAATATATAATTATTTTATATAAAAAATAAAGAAGAAAATATTATTGATTATTTATAATAAAAAAAAAAAGAATAAGAAAAAAAAAAAATAAAAAAAAAAAAAAAGAAAGAGAAAATAAAAAAAATTAAATAATTTAAGTAAAGAAAAAAAAAAATAAAAGAAATTGTAAAAAATTAAATTAAGAAAAGAAAAAAGAAAAAATAAATACTTATTATTAAAGAGAAAATAAAAATAAAAAGAAAAAAAAAACAAATCTAAACAGAACAAAACACCGCAACAAAACGCTCCTCAACTCTCTCCAAAGTTTTTTTTGCTAATTTTATGTATAAATTATCATTTTTAATAAGTTTTTAGTCAAATAAATGGTTTTAGCGTGTTAGTGGCTTAAAAACTGTTCTCTTGCCATTTACTTTACAAAAAGCCCCCCTGGGGGAATTTACCCTTTCAAATTGCTTAAATTTTACTTAAATTAATTTCATATTTGCAAAGGAAAATCCGAGAAAGAGAAAAAAGAAAAGTAAAAAAACTTCAAAAGTTAAGGAAGGGGCAAAAGAAAAAAAAATAGAAATCCAAAGAGGAGAAAAAAAGAAAAGGAAAGGCAAACCCAAAACCCAACCTAAGAAACTAAAGAAAACAAAGCACACTAGTTTTAAACCATAGAATAAAACAACAGCAAAAGCTATGGTATATGCTCCACACGCATTCGCTGCTTGTTGGTACATAGATAAATCTTGAATTGGTTGTTTTTGTTGTACAACCGGAATGTATTCGATGTGAACATTATTTGGCTCCATATCCAATAAAGATGCAGCTAAAACAGTTATTTGACCGTAATGCTTATTAGAATGAAGTGGGTCATAACAGGTAACTGTATTTTTACGTTCATTTTTCTGGAATATCCATATTTGAGAGGAGTACGTAATGAGCACCTTCCAAATTAATTGGCTGTACAAAAGGATGCATTTCAACAGGAAAATATCGTGATAATTCTATAACTTGAAAGCCGCCAACCTGGCTTCCCGATTGTTCGAGCAAGCTATGAACGCAATTGTCCAATATCGTAGAGGGAATACAAGAGTCCATTTCTAGCGTTTGGGTTATATCAGTTTGTGTAAGTTCAGTTTTAATAAAAAGCAACCCCTTATTACTCACTACCGGGATCGGTTCCCGTTCTTTGATTTTGTCCAATTTTGGAGAGAAATTTGAAGATTGACCCTTACTGATAAGTTCTACTTTATGGACGGTTTTTGAGTTTTATACTGTTTGGTGTTGTTTGGAGTTTTATCCATCTGAGAAGACTTCTGCTTATTTGTAGCTGTTTCTTTTTTAGTTTTTTGCAGTTTTATAGTTCGTGTCTTTTTTACATTTATAGCTTGCAATTTTTGAGGTGTTTTTGATAAGTGCTTTTCAATCGAAGAAGCAACTTTTGTGTTTATTTGTGCGTCAACACCAACGTAAAGTGGCTTTCGAATGGTTTTTATTCGTTTTGGCTTCCATTTTTTTCCAAAATAATAATATCCTTTTTTTCTCCTGAAGATGAATTTTTTTGAATATGTTTTATTTCTTCTTCAATTTTTTTGGTTTTTTACCAGTATTGTAAGTTTTAGCTGTTTTTTTGAATCTACCGTAAAATAATCAGTAATTAAATTATTGTTTAGCTTTTTTGGATTTGTTTCCACCTTTTCAAAAGATACTTTTTTAGATTTTTCGGAATATTTCTTTGTGTAGTTAAAAAACGGTTTATTATATTCCAGAGCATCTTTTAGAGAAGACATTCTATTTTGAAGATCTTCGTATTTTCTTTCATAATATACTCTAGGTGGTACCTTTTTATCAGATTTTAAAATGTAAGTTTTTTTCAATCAACCAGCAACCTTCTTGAATATTGTTCGATATGCAGTATTTTGACGATAACGGTGGATACTGTGGTTTATCACAAACTGGATACGTAAAAATTTTATTACAATTACAAGGAAAACAATTTTTTTTGATATTCTAATTTATGCAGAAAACTGCAATTCGCATGCTAAAATAGACACCCTGAAAAACAAACACAGCAGGCAAAAGGATAAAAATAATTTTAAAAAATCAGGTTGATTTGTTATTCTAAATTTTGAACGATATTTATGACACAAATGCACGTTTCTGCAGCATATAAGCCGGTCTGGGTGGTTAGAATCCGAAAAATCAATTTGAACAGTCCATATATATGATATAATACCAGTCTTGGAAATTAATATATATTTTACCTTCGCTATCAAACGTTACGACATTATTTGCAATCCATCTGATTTTATTTTTATTTTTGACTTGTTATATTTTTGTTTATTATATTCTTGTTTCCGCGC
>JASAMX010026057.1:0-25194 GCA_030248175.1 Microlaimidae sp. YZB2_3
CCCCCGAAACGGTCCGACAGGAGGAAAAATAAGGATAGTGATTGGGCGGGGGGGGGGGCGGCCGCCCCCCCGAAATGGTCGCCAGATAGTAAAATTTGGGGGTTTTCAGAGGCTAAAAATTCAAAACTTTCTAGCGCCTCGCTAATCGCTCGGCGCCAAACTTTAAAATAATTTTAGTACCCCAATGGACCCCCAAACACCAAAAATTTGTTCCGCTTTGCTTCGCTCAGCGGTCACTTTCTATAGTATACATAAATATATATCTCATTATTTATGTTGCCTGATGCTAATGTTATTTCAAAGTTAGTACAATAATTTTTATAAGTAATAAGTACTACACAGAAAGCAAAACAAACAATCATATTGGTTGATTTATGTACCTCTCCCCTCCTAAATTTTCCTGCCGCTTATAGCATTGGCTCGGATTTTTTTCATATAGGTAGGTACCCTAGAAAACATGGAGCCGAGATGCTGCTTATGTGCTTTGGTTTACAATGTGGGTTTAGCCAAGGGGTCTGAAACTAACGTCTCTAAATTCCTTTTTTGTAAAATCCAGGCTCTGCCAATGTGTGCTTATGTAATTTTTAACTAAGAAAACATGTTTTTACCGCTAAAAACATTAGATAATACGTTATTAGGCTAAAAACAGTGTATTATACAGCTTTATCTACGTTTATCCCTGCTTTTTTAAACGTTTTCAAAAATTAAGAGGGGGCTCCGCCCCCCCCCCCCCCCCCCCAAAATTTTGGGAGGGGGGGGGCTCCCCGAAATTTTTTTTGTATTACAATCCGCCCCCCCCCCCCAAAAAATGAAACTCTGGCTACGTCCCTGCAACAAAGTTATCCCAATACTCTTGGACTGTATTTAAATATTTAAAATTTAAATCCCAGTTTTGAGAAGCTAAAAATAAAGCTATGCTGCTGTAATCAGCATTTTTAAAGTCAGGTACCAAGTGATCAGTTTTACGACTATTGTTAAAAAGATTACAATTTATTTCACTACAAATTACAGCATGATCAGAATTTGCAAAATTTGCAGCCAAGTGTACTCTATTAAAAATTTCAGGGTCATTTGTAAATAGTATATTCAAGAAATTTCTGTCTCTAGTTGGCTTAAGAACTAGTTGAGAGAGTCCTAATTCTAAAAATGTTGTGTAATATTTAATTTCATTTTGAGAACTGCTAAGAATTTTATCAGAATCCCATCTTATTCCAGGTAAATTCATGTCACCTATTAATATAGTTGTATGTGAATAATTATTTGTATAGAATTTAATAAAGTCTAATAATAACAAATCATCTTCAGTTTTAATGTTGGGAGGTCTGTATATATTAATTAAACGGATTTTGTTACTTGTAATAATAAGATCAGTCACTATTACCTCCAGATTGTGATACTTCTTCTGAGTTACAATTTCGCTATATTTTATGTTTTTATTTATAAGTGTTAATACCCCGGTCCCCAACCCCCTTGTTTAGAGTCCTATCCTTACAGAGAAGGTTGTAATCAGAATTTTTTATTATTAATTGGGTATATGCTCACTCAGCCAGGACTCCTGAGCACATATCACATCCGGTGACCTGTAGTTAACATCTGCTCCAGATATTAAGAGCTTAAACTCATTCAGATAGTTTAAAAGTGATCTACTGTTAAGAGATATTATTTGAAAAGTTTCTACATTTTGTCGATTTTTAAAACTTTTAATTTTACTATGATTATACAGACCTGTGCACGGTCTGAAAATGCCCCCCCCCCCCAGGGTTATTATTGGAGGATTTGCCCCCCCCCCGTTTTTTTCCCCCCCCCCCCGCCAAAAAATGAAAAAGTACCCTAAAATTATGACGCCATTTTTGACCTATGATGACGCCATCGTGAATTTTTTGCAGTTTTTAGCCTATTTCAATGTATTTTAAGCCATTTTAGACCTTTTTTTTACCTTATTTCCGCTTTTTTGTCCCTTTTTTCCCTTTTCCCTTCTTTTTTTCTCCTTTTTTCCCTTTTTTTCTCTTTTTTCTTTCCCCCTGCTTGCCCCCCTGTTTTATTGCCCCCCCCCCGTTTCAAAAAAGTTGCCCCCCCCCGCGCCCCCCATTTTGGAATTGCCCCCCCCCCGTTTTAACCCTGGGGGGGCAGTGCACATGTCTGATTATATAGTCTCCATTTCCAAATTTGTGTTACTTTGTTTTGTAATCTTGGTATGACCACGCTGGACCCACCCAATTCTTAATGTTTTAATTGGTATCCACTTCCAAATTTGTGTTACTTTGTTTTGTAATTTTAATACCACCACGCTAGACCCCCCTTTAGATTGTTATATAGTGGTATTAAAAATTTAAAGGTTATGAGAAGTAATTTTAAAAACATTTTCTCGCACTTTGCATTGCTCGGCTGTAATTCAATGTACTCATTTTTATGTTTTTAGGTTTGTACTTTTCGGTTTTTAATGTTTTTTAAATTAAAAATTTTAAGGTATCAAATTGTTTGTTAAAAAATTTTTTCTTTGTTTTATGGACTTATTTTTATTGAATAATAGGAAAATAATGAAGTATGTGACATAAACAAGGCAATAAATACTCCGCGCCAAGCGCGGAAATTTTTTTTAGCCCTTTTATAATGTTTAGAATTTGGAACCCTTCCTTTCGAAAAGTTTGTTCAGGGTTGAACTGGACCCCCCTCTTTTCAAAATCCTGGCTACGCCCATGACTGGAATCAAAATTTTTCTTAAAATTTTCTTATTACAGACCTGTGCACGGTCTGGAAATGCCCCCTCCCCCGCTTTATTGGAGGATTTGCCTTCCCCCCGTTTTATTGCCCCTCCCCCACCCAAAAATGAAAAAGTACCCAAAATTATGACGCCATTTTTGACCTATGATGACGCCATCATCGCGAATTTTTTGCATTTTTTAGCCTATTTCAATGTATTTTAAACCATTTTAGACCTATTTTTACTGTATTTTCGCTTTTTTATCCTTTTTCCCTTTTCCCTTCTTTTTTCTCTTTTTTCTCCTTTTTTTCTCTTTTTTATTTTCTTTCCCCCCCCTGCTTGCCACCCCGTTTTATTGCCCCCCCCCCGTTTCAAAAAAGTTGCCCCACCCGTGCCCCCCCATTTTGGAATTGCCCCCCCCCGTTTCCGTTTTAACCCCGGGGGGGGGGGCAGTGCACAGGTCTGTTATTATATTATATAGAATTAAACGGCAATCTTTAAGTATAAACCCATTCAATAACATAAGTATAGACAAATTAACAGTTTAATAATAAAAACGTTATTTTTCATATAAATTATCGTGATAATACTGATAAATAACCTCACCATGGACTTTAGACCTTATTTACTCAGGTACAAATACTAAAACGTTTACCAAAAACCAGTTTGAGAATTTCACTTAACAAACATAAATAAAATAAAAAAACATGTTTTCGACTAATTTTACTTTGATTTCGCCTTTTTTTGTCCTTTTTTCTTTTTTTTTGCTTGTTTGTTCTTTTTTTCTTTTTTACCTCGCGTTTCCCCCCGGTTTTATTGCTCGCCTTCATTTCAAAAAATTTGCCCCCCCCACGTTTTAGAGATATATGCCTTCTCATTTAAACCCTAGTAGGGAAAATAAGTGCACAAGTCTGCTTAAAATATAACATGTTTGTTTTTTTTAGCACCAATTTAAATTTTAATTAAGTCGACATGTTGTCCGGAGATCCAGTTTTCCGCAGTCGCATTCGATTTCGTCAAAGGAATCAGAAACAAGGGGAATCTTTACGTTCTTTTGATCTTGCAATCCGCACACTCATACGAAGGTAGCGTGTTATTTACCCAAATAGATTGAAACAGAAGTTTTCAAAAGAAGAAATTCATAATAATCAAACTTTAAAATTTTTTTTGCAATTTATGACTTCAGGTGGGCATATCTAGCTAAGGATTCGTTTTTTTATACAAAACAAATTCCTAGTGTTTAGCAGACTTCTGCACGGTTTAAAAATGCCCCTCTCGTTTTATTGGAAGATTTGCCCCCCGTTTTATTTCCCCCCCGCCATAAAATGAAAAAGTACCATAAAATTATGACGCCATTTTTGCCCTATGATGACGCCATCATCGCGAATTTTTTGCACTTTTTAGCCTATTTCAATGTATTTTAAGCCATTTTAGACCTATTTTTACTATATTTTCGATTTTTTTTGTCATTTTTTCCCCTTTCCCTTTTTTTCTCCTTTTTCTTTTTTCTTTCCTCCCTGCTTGCTCCCCCGTTTTATTGCCCCCCATTTCAAAAAAGTTGCCCCCGTGCCCCCCGTTTTGGAATTGCCCCCCCAATAAAACCCCCGAAATGGGTAGTGCACAGGTCTGTATTTAGTGTATATAGTTTGATCTTGATTTATAGACTATAAAATTGTTTTAATCAACGGTATTGTTAGCAGACTTGTGCACGGTCTGGAAATGCCCCCTCCGCTTTATTGGAGGATTTGCCCCCGTTTTATTTCCCCCCCTCGTTCAAAACTGAAAAAGTACCCAAAAATTATGGCGCCATTTTTGACGTAATATGACGCCATTATCGCGAAATTTTTGTAGTTGTTGGTCTGTTTCAATGCATTTTAAGCCATTTTAGACCTATTTATACCTTAATTTTGCTTTTTTTGTCCCTTTTTTCTTCTTTGTTTCTCTTTTTTTGTTTCTCCGCTCTTGTCCCCTCCTGTTTTATTGCCCCCCCCTGTTTCAAAAAAGTTGGCCCCCCGTGCCGCCCATTTTGAAATAATATTGCCCCCCCCCTAATAAAATGCCGGGGGGGGGGCAGTGCACAAGTCTGCTGTTAGGAGATATGATTACCTGAACATTTTTTCTAGTCTATCATTTTTAAAGAAGCTAGTTTTTTTCGTTGGTTGAATGACACGCACTAATATGTCAGTTGCTATTATCCGGCGGATGTGGAACCGGAACTTTACAGGGAGCAGTTTACGGCCGGTATCCGGTCAACGGAGCTCCGAAGCTACCTCCTCAGCCAACCCAGCGCCTTGATGTTTCAGAAGACCCAGGAACTTATCTTGTCCCATTCCGCGGAGGAATTAAACATCACCCCCGGGAAAATAATTGAGGAGTGCGAGAAATCTCTTCAAGATGAGCAGAACACCGCCTACTACGGTGAGAGATGTCATAAATTGAGAATGAAAGTTATTTCAGGCAAATTAGGGTAGTTTACTTAATTTCGGCCACCTTTTTTATTTTTATGAATAAGTTTTTTCTGGCTTTTTGAATCAAGCCAAAATTTGGCCTAAAAATCAAACAATAGCTATATTTGTTATTCCAGTGCAAAATATGAATATTTCTGTCACACTTAAAAATCAGTGAAGGTTTAAACTTTTTTTTTAAAGTAGCCGAAGTTAAGGCGCGTGCCATTAATTTCGGCCACCTACATAAAACTGGCCATAACTATTGCTTAAACGAACAATAAAAATTTCTAAAGGTTGCAAATTTATCCTTAGGCATTGTTCTTGGTACATATAACTTAATTTTTCCCAATTGCGAACTTTAATAGTTATTAGCAAGACTTTAAATAATTATGTCAAAACCTTAAAAAAACAAGTTTTAATAATTTGTATTTTTTGTTCAATTTTTATTTTTGGCTTAAAAAACGTCAAAACAAAGTCAAACGGGCAAAAAAATTCTTTATAAATACGGTAGTACAATGATATTTAAAAACAGCAAATAACAGCAGGTTCTTTCACCTAAATTTTCAGGTGGCCGAAATTAACGGAATCTTAAAATGCGCAGTTAGTTAAACGCATTGCAAAATGATTTTAAAGAAAATATCAAAACATAAAAATTAACAACCTTGAGCCTTAAATAGAAGATATTTTAAGGTTATATATTGCTTCGTTCTAAATTTGATGCAGTTTAAACACAAAGAAAAAATAATGAAAATCACAAAAAATTAACTTTTTGTATAAAAATGTTGATAATGTAGCAGGGGCGTAGCCAGGATTTCGGAAAGGGGGGGGGGGGTTGTACTCCATACAAATTTTTCGAAAGGGGGGGTTGTAGGGGGTTGTACTCCAAATTTTCAAAATACCGTAAAAAATACATTAAAAAAGGGTAAAATTTTTTGCGCTTCGCGCTAGGTGATTCTTTTTGTTGTTATTTGCATTGTTTTTTTAAGTTAAACTTGAAAAATTTCTGGTTTAAAAAGGTATAACATTAAAAATCGTGCGATAGCACGAAAAAATTTTCTAAAATTGTCTTTGAAATTCGTTAAAAACATCACTTAAATGTTGTAAAAAGGTATATAAATGTCGAGCGCTGAGCGGAGCGAAGCGCGAGGAAATTTTTTAAAATTGTTTTCTTCGGACCCCAAATTTTTTACCACCCCCAACCCAAAGGGGGGGGGGGGTTGCCACCCCTACAACCCCCCCCCTGGCTACGCCCTTGTAATGTAGAATAACATAAATACAAAACTTTTGCAAAAACACTTTATTCAACATTAATCAAGTTACTTTATGCTAGTTCTTTTGTGCTTTAAAAATAAGCCAATTTTCTAACACCCTAAATTGGTGGCTGAAATTAAGGCCTGGCCGAAATTAAGTCAGTTAACCTATCAGAAAAAAATCCTAGAAAAAAATGCTCGTCCGCCGGGGTTTTATTGGGGGGGCAATTCCAAAACGGGGGGGACGGGGGTAACTTTTTTGAAACGGGGGGCAATAAAACGGGCGGCACGCAGGGGAGAAAAAAAAGAAAAAAAGAAGAAAAAGAGAGAAAAAAAGAAGGGAAAAGTGAAAAAGGGACAAAAAAAGCGAAAACAAGGTAAAGATATGTCTAAAATAGCTTAAAGTACATTGAAATAGGCTAAAAACTGCAAAAAATTCACAATGATGGCGTCATCATAGGTCAAAAATGTCGTCATAATTTTAGGGTACTTTTTCATTTTTTGGCGGGGCGGAGACAAATCCTCCAATAAAACGGGGGCGCATTTCCAGACCGTGCACAGGTCTGCATTTATTTTTGAACAGACTTTCAGACCTGTGCACGGTCTGGAAATGAACCCCCCCGTTTTATTGGAGGATTTGCCCCCCCCATTTTATTGCCCCCCCCCCCGCCAAAAAATGAAAAAGTACCCTAAAAATATGACGCCATTTTTGACCCATGATGACGCCATCATCGCGAATTTTTTGCAGTTTTTAGCCTATTTCAATGTATTTTAAGCCATTTTAGACCTATTTTTACCTTATTTCCGCTTTTTTTGTCCCTTTTTTCCCTTTTCCCTTCTTTTTTTCTCCTTTTTTTCTCTTTTTTTTTTCTTTCCCCCCTGCTTGCCCCCCCCGTTTTATTGCCCCCCCCCGTTTCAAAAAAGTTGCCCCCCGTGCCCCCCCCATTTTGGAATTGCCCCCCGTTTCAACCCCGGGGGAGGGGGGTAGTGCACAGGTCATGACTTTTATGCAGAATTTTAATTCTCTTTTTAAATTTTTTTACTATAAAAGGATAAAAACACGCTAATACTCAGAAATTGTATTATATTATCAGACCTGTGCACTGGCCCCCCGGGGTTTAAACGGGGAGGGGGCAATTCCAAAACGGGGGGAAAGCACGGGGGGCAACTTTTTTAAACGGGGGGGGGCACTAAAACGGGGAGGGGGCAAGCAGGGAGGAAAGAAAAAAAAGAGAAAAAAGGAGAAAAAAGAAAGGAAAAAAGAAAAAAAGGGACAAAAAAGCGAAAAACAGTAAAAGTAGGTCTAAAATAGATTAAAATGGATTGAAATAGGCTAAAAACTGCAAAAATTTCGCAATGATGGCGTCATAATAGGTAAAAAATGGCGTCATAATTTTTGGGTATTTTTTCATTTTTCCGCGGGGAGGGGGCAAATCCTCCAATAAAGCGGGGGAGGCATTTTCAAACCGTGCACAGGTCTTTATTATATCCTATCAATGTATTATGTCCGAGTTTATAAAATGTGGCGACTTTGCCAGAAAAAACGTGGCAACTCTCACCCGGATAGTGCCGTATACATACAAAAAAGGAGGCGTTAATGAAGCAGAAATCGGAGCGGAAGATGTTTCAGCAGAATCTTATTATCCGCCAGAAGGAGCTGAACACGGTAGGTATTTTATTTGGAATTATAGTTATTAGAAATTATGTAACAAGTTATAATACATAAGTCAATATGAGTTTTACTGTTTAACTCAGAAATTTACTCCCTGAGAGTTAACAGTAACTCATTATCCCTAAAACCCCCCACCTTACCCCACCCCAGGGCCTGTGCCAGGATTTTCTAAAGGAGGGGGCTACACTCTAGAAACATGAAAACAGTAGATAAATGCGGCGCGAAGTGCCGGCGGACGGGTAGCGTCCGCCGGGGGTCTCAGGGGTGACCTCCCAGCCGCCGAAGGCGAAATTTTTTGATTTAAAATTAAAAATGAGCGAAATCGGGGATACTAAATTTTTTTCTAAAAACATAAATTTTCATCACATATTCATGCTTTTACACCCTTTTTATACACGAATATGGCTTTTTATTCAATAAAATGTAGTATTATCCTATAAAAAGAACAATTATTAAAGTTATTATGGTTTAAAACTGTTTTGCTTTGGACACTGGACCCCACCTGACCCCCCTCTAGATTTCAAAATTTCGCACCCCGGGTCAACCCTCCCCCCTAAACAGCTCGGGGGGGGGGTCCGGACCATAGATGTTTTTGGTCGGGTCCGCTAGGGGGGGGTTCACCCCCGGGTGGAAGGCCAAAATTTTTTAGGGTGGGGGGAGGGTCCGGATCCCCCTGGCTTTTTAGGGGGGTCGACTCTGGGTGCGAGATTTCAAATTTAGGGGGGGGTCGGGGGGGTCCAATTTTTCAGCAAAATTTTTTAAACTCAATAATTTAAGTGTTTTTAGGTCTAATATTGAATTTTATGTATTAAAACAGCCTATTTAGGCCTAAAAAGTGTATTTAAACACTGTTTTTAACTAAAAACCTGTGTTTTTGACAGTAAATAAAAAAATATACTTCCAAATTGGTCGGGAGGGGGGGAGGGGGGTCCAGCCTTCCAGGGGGGTAGGTCGGACCGCTCTCGAGCTTGGGGGGGGCCCCCCTGGATTTTTTCCAGGGGGGGGTCCAAAATTTTGGCTCTAGGGGGGGGGGGGTGCACCCCGCGGTGCCCCCCCCCCAAAAACATCTATGGTCCGGACCCCCCTGGGACCCCCCGCCGATAATTCAAAATAAGATTTACCCCGGGTAACCACCCCCCTAGCTTCCCCGACCGTTCTCACCTATGGTGGGATTGAGAGTAAAAAGGGTCAGACTCATCATAGGTAACCATAGGGGAGAGTCAGGCTTGTGTCCACTCTCTTCTGGTCTCGAAATTTCAGACCTCTCCCACTCCACATCAAAAAATTTAGAGAAGGACCCTTAACCCCCCAGATAGAGAACTAAAAGGCGCAACCGTCATAGGTGTTTTTGGTCGGGTCCAGTGGCGTGCCCAGGATTTCATTTCGGGGGGGGGCGGTAGCCCCCCAGATATGGGGGGTCTGGGGGGCGAAAGCCCCCCAGCGGGACCAAGGGGCAGAGCCCCTTGTCAGGGGGGTCCGGGGGGCAGAATGCTCCCCGGGGGAGAAAATTTTGAATTTAAGGCGCTCAAATACAATAAAAATTTTAATTCCAGATGATACTTATTACAAATTTTAAGGTTTTTTTTATACTTTATACATTTTAAACATGTGTTTAAACGTTAGTAAAAGGATAATAACGTTATAGTAGTTTTATTAAACATGTATGCCTTAACTATTTAACGAGATATTACGGGATAATCGATTTGAAATCCAAACCCTAAGATAAATTGCCAATTTAAACTACCCGCGTAGCGATAAAATTTTGTTTTTTTGACTATTAATATGCTTTTGGAAGGCATCAGGAAAGTTTCTGTATTAATATTAAAGAAAAAAATTTTTCTTCCAAAACGTAAGGGTCCCCCCTTACAAAAAAATCCGGCTTCGCCGGATTTCGGGGGGGCAGCCGCCCGCCCCCCGCCCCCCCCCTGGACACGCCACTGGTCGGGTCCGCTAGGGGGGTCCACCCCCGAGTGGAAGGCCAAATTTTTTTAGGGGGGGTCAGGACCACCCTGGCTTATTAGATTGTCGACCCCGGGTGCGAGATTTTAAATTTTGGGGGGGTCAGGGGGGGGGGTAAATTTTTTAAAAATAATTTTTTAACTCAATAATTTAAGTGTTTGTAGGTCTAATATTGAATTTTATGTACTAAAACAGCCTATTTAGGCCTACAAAGTGTATTTAAACACTGTTTTTAACTAAAAAACCGTGTTTTTGATGTAACTAAAAATATACTTCCAAATTGGTCGGGAGGGGAGGGGGGGCAGACTCGCTAGGGGGGGGGGTGTCAGACCGGACCGCTCTCGAGCTTTGGGGGGGCTTGATTTTTTCTAGAAGGGGTCCAAAATTTTGGCTCTAGGGGGGGGGGCCCTCTGTCCCCCTCCCAAAACACTTATGGTAACGAACCGTTTTCTATAATATGTTGAGAAGATAAGTAGGTTTAATCGCCCCCCCCCCCCACATGTTTTTTTATTTAGGAAAACGAATAAAAATGGGCGTTGTAAGCAGTGAAAAGATAAGGTTAACAAAATAAGCTGTTAAATAAAAACGGCGTCATATTTTTAAAATATTATCACAACCATAGGTGAGAAAGGGGGGGGGCGGGGTGGGGTCCACCCCCCTAGCCTCGAAATTTTGGGACCCCCCTAGACGAAAATCTAGGGGCCCCCCTCCCCTCTCGGGAAAATTTTAGGTACCTTTTTAATACTAATTTTTCTTCCAAAAACGTGAATTTTCATCACAAATTCATGGTTTTACACCCTTTTTATACCAGAATATCGCTTTTTATTCAATAAAATGTAGTATTATCCTATAAAAAGAACAATTATTAAAGTTATTATGGTTTAAAACTGTTTTGCTTTTGACACCGGACCCCACCTGATCCCCTTCTAGATTTCAAAATTTCGCACCACGGGTCGACCCCCTAAAAAGCTAGGGGGGTCCGGACCCCCCTGGACCCCCCTACTAGAATTCGAAATTCGATTTAGCCCCCTCCCCCTAGCTTCCCCGACCGTTCTCACCTATGATCACAACGGCAACGGGAATTGTTACAATACTCGTGGAAGGGGAAGCAGTGTACTACGAGAAAGAGTACCTACCTAAACCCACTCCCCGCCCCGTCGGCCACACATAGCAGTTTTTTATCTAGCAAACCAGTGGACAAATACATCTCTATTGTTTGTGGATTTTGTACCACTGGCCGTGCAGAAACACCTATGCTGCCAATGTACGACGTTAAATAGAAAGATCAATATCAGGCGACTTAAAAAATCCTTTAGACGAAGACCTCCAATTGAATGAACACTGCATGCAGTAAACACTCTAGCAGTAAAGGTTGCCAACATCGTTATTAATGTGTGACGAAGAGTCTCAACCATAGGGGTGAAATGTTTTCGCCTCTCCTGGCTTGTCTTAATGCCTGCTTTTTGCATAATCTGCATAGAGAAGATAAGTTTCAGGTAATGCAACAACAACAACAACCTACCCCCGGTGAATAATGTACTTCCAGACCTAACAGCTTTACATAAGAACTTACATTTTTTGTTGTTGCATTTCCTGAAATTTATCTTCCTAATGCAGATTATGCAAACGGCAGGCGCTAAGACAAGCCAGGAGGGGGAAAAATTTAAAAACTTATATTTATAAAATGTCTTTTTTTTAATTACAACGGGAATTGTTTTTAGCGGAAGGAGAGGCTGTTTACTACGAGGAGGAATATCTGCCCCCGGGTGAATATGTCCTCCCCGGGGAAGGCGAAGAGCCAGTGGACGAGAGCGCATATTATGTCACAGTGGATAATGATGTTGTGGCAGAAAATGAAATGGAATACGAACAAGAAGAATACGGGTAGGGCAGACCTGTGCACTGCCCCCGGGGGGTTTTATTGGAAGGGGCAATTCCAAAATGTAGGGGGGAACAAGAGGGCAACTTTTTTGAAACGGAGGGGGGCAAGAAAACGAGGAGCCAAGCAGGGCAGAAAGAAAAAAAAGAGAAAAAAAAGGGGAAAAAGAGAAAAAGAAGGGGAAAAGGAAAAAAGAGACAAAGAAGGGGAAAAGGAAAAAAGAGACAAAAAAGCGAAAATAATTTACTTGCCAGGGCCGTACCCAGGATTTTGCGACAGGGGGGAACAGCCTGGTCTCGGCGAACCACAGTTTAAGGGGGGTTTGGGCTTGGGACTGTCCCCGAGCGAGGGTTCCAGAAGGCGAGCAGCCCCCTGGTGGGGTGGGGGTCCAGGGAAAATTTGTGGGTGGGTGGAAAAGGGTGGGTGGAAAATTTTTGCACTTTTCACTTTATTTTATCTTAAAAAAACGTTACCAAAATAATACTAAAACCTCTTTTTGAAAACTCATTTTTGTACATTTTTAAGAGTTTGAACAAGCTAATTGAAATAAGATTGAATATCAATAAATTAAAAAAAACAACTAAGCAAATGGTTTTTTGAGCACTAGCTTCAGCACTAAGGGGCTTTAGTTCCCAAATTTGACAAAAAATGTTGCCTGCTGCTACAAGCTAAAAAACGTGGTTGGGTGCAAAACAAAGAAAAATTAAGCCTTTTATTTTTTTAAGTCCAATTAATTAAGACATGATCGTTACATGCATATTTAATAATTTAAAACATAAAACAAAAATTTTTTCACTGATTAGTTTTTTTAAAAACTTTTTTATTAGTTTTTTCTGGTGAATTTAATTGAAATTTAGTGGGTTTTTCAATTCTGTTAATTACTCAATTAGTTTCCAAAATTTTAATCATCAAGATATTAGGTGGTAATATAAAATATTCCTAGCCGGGCCTGCCTCTGGTCTAAAAAAAATTGAGCATTTTTTAAACAACATTATCATCATCATTTTTCATTAAAGCAAACCCTTGGTATTATTAATTTTACGATATTAGTAAAAATGTTATCACAGAGGAAAAATGCTGGGTGTGAGACAAAAAGCGCTTGACGTCCATAGGTGTTTTTGGTCAGGTCCGCTAGGGGGGTCTACTCCCGGGTGGAAGGCCAAAATTGTTTAGGGAGGAGGATCCAGGGGGGTCCGGACCCCCCTGGCTTTTTAGGGGGGGACTCGACCCCGGGTGCGAGATTTTTAATTTAGGGGGAGGGTCAGGGGTGTCTAATTTTTTAACAAAATTTTTTAACTCAATAATTTAAGTGTTTTTAGGTCTAATATTGAATTTTATGTACTAAAACAGCCTATTTAGGCCTAAAAAGTGTATTTAAACACTGTTTTTAACTAAAAAACCGTGTTTTTGACAGTAAATAAAAAAGTATACTTCCAAAGTGGTCGGAAGGGTGGATGTCAGCCTCGCTAGGGGTGGGGTCAGGCCGGACCGCTCTCGAGCTTTGGGGGGAGGGGGCCCCCCTGAATTTTTTCTAGGGGGGGGGGGGTCCAAAATTTTGGCTCTAGGGGGGTGCACACCTATGTCCCCCCAAAAACACCTATGTTGACGTCCCCCCGTTTTGTTGAAGAATTTTCCCCCCATTTTATTGCTTCCCCCGTTTAAAAATGAAAAAGTATCCAAAAATTATGGCGCCATTTTTGACCCATAATGACGCCATCATCGCGAAATTTTCGCAGTTTTTAGAAATTACGCATTTTAAGCCATTTTAGACCTATTTTTACCTTAATTTCGCTCTTTTTGTCCCTTTTTCCCTTTTCCCTTCTTTTTTTTACTTTTTTTCTCCTTTTTTTTTCTCTTTTTTTTGGTATACACCCTAAGTTTTTGGGGTAAAACGTCTAATATTAAAAAAAGAAATTATTAGAAAAAATAAACAATTAAAAAAGCGCGCCGAAGGCGCGAAATTTTTAAAAACTTACTGGGCATTTTATTTACTGTCTTTTCACAAAAAATGCATTTTATTCAGTGCTTGTTCAGAAAAAAATGCATTTTATCCAGTGTTGTTCAAAAACGGAGAACTATCCCCCTGTCCCCCCTGGGTACGGCCATGCTTGCATCACGCTTCTGAATTTTGAAAAGTAATATATCGTCGTAACTACAGAAAAATGAGCCACAGTGTGTATAAAAATATGTGTGCCTGTGACTCATTTAAAATTTAAAACAGGACCCTATTAACTACAGAATAAGTCACAGTCACGTGTATTTTATAATGACACTGGCTCATTTTGCCTTAGTAACGACGATATCCCCTTCAGCAAAAGGGTGGTTGAGTTTGTTAAAGCTTCTTGGAGGGTGTACATAACGTGTAGGTGATATATATAAAATAAGCCTAAAAACCTCATTTTTTTAATACTGGGATGCACAAACACGAAAACCCCATAGCTTTGAAAGTAAGAGCAGTAGACCTGTGCAAGCCCTTCTCTCTTCGGGGGAGATGGCATTGATAGGTGGAAATTCGCTGAAGTTTCGGAGGTTTATTCTTTAAAATCCAACTTTTATCGGTTTTAGTCAACTGGGACTCCCTAGATTTACGGTAGAACACCACAGTTAGATTTTGACGGCAGATCGTTTTTAATTAATTTTTACTAACGTAGTTTGACCTGCTCATTCAATTTTTGACATTCATTTTTCTTAAAAAATTGTTATCGTCCACAATCATAAAATGACACCAATAAAATACAAGTCAAAAATACATTATATTATAATAAAATTCATTACCAAAAATATTCTATTTTTTCATTTTTCATTTAGCTATCTTAAATAAAGAACACTTTTTTTTATTAAAAAGTTAAAAATTAAAAAAATTTTTTTTTCGACGTTAAAATTAGTGCCTGCGAGAGACTCGAGCCTAAGGGTCAGAGGATCCGAGTCCGAAATTCTAACTACTCGGCCACTGGACCATGTGAGATTATTCTCGTAAAAAATACTTTTAAACAAATGTTTCAAAATGTAGTTTCTCGGCGTGAAATCAATAAAATTTAAATGAAAATTAAAAATTTGATTTGTTAGATTTTAATGAAAGTTTGGAAGTAGTTAAATACAACTCTAATCAATAGTTTGATTTTTATTTGATTTAAACAATAATTCAGGATATTTTTATTTGTTTTTTTTTTTAATAACATCTATTTTTCTAATTTTTTTTAAATTTTGAATTAAGTTTTACTCCAAATCACATCTAAAAGTTGCCCCCTATTTTTTTTATTTTCCATAAAATTGCAGAAAACACTGAGCGAATCCAATTTTTTAAATGACCAAAAACTGTTTTTTTCCGCTTTAAATTCATCAAGCTTATCTTCGAAATAGAACATTCGGTAAACGATGAAACTATTACCAGTTGAATACATCATAATCTGGGCTTTCGATCGCACTATTACTTTTGTGGGACAAAAATTAATATCTAAGTTGATATTAACTTTTAGTAAAAATCATCATAAGTGTGGTGTTTACCTTAAGACGAAGGATTCGACATTTTGGACAATTTTATGTGTTTTTTTTTGGAAGGGGTTATACGCAGGCCGCCAATTAATTTATTAAGTAAACAATGAACAAGACAAGCGTGCAAACAATTTTATTTACAAACACGAGATGATGTTAGTTTTAAACAAATTTAGTGCGGAAGCTGCGGGTGGGAAATCTGAAAAGAAGAAGCGAGCTCGCTACGTGAGGGCGGCGGACAGCTTCATCTACTGCGATCACTGCGACTACAAAACATTGCAGTCTCACAAAATGAGAAATCATCTTCTCAAACACACAGGTAACACCGCCGCTTTCGATTTAGACAATACAGTCGTCTCGTCACTATAGCCAAATGGGTCGTAGTCGTCATAGATGAACACGGTCAAAAAGCTAGGGGGGGTGTTTACCTCGGGTAAATGAAATTTCAAAATCTAGGAGGGGGTTCTAGGGGGGTCGAACCCCCCTAGCTTTCTCGGGGAGGTCGACCCGGGGTGGAAGATTTAAAAACCTAGAGGGGGGTCAGGTCGGTGTTATAAATTTCCGAAACAAAATACTTTTAAACCATAAATATTTAATAATAGCTTTTTTATAAGATAATACTACATTTTATTGGCTAAAAAGCAAATATTTAGGTAGAAAAAGGTGTAAAAACATAGAATTTGTGTTAAAAATTCACATTTTTGCAATAAAATTTAGTATAAAAAAGTACTTAAAATTTCTCAGAGAGAAAGGGCGGAGATTTCCCTTCCCCTGCCCCTCCCCGGACCTTCCACTCCCCAGGTTTTTAAAATCAACCTGCCCGTGGCAAAAAACCTCCCCCTGTAGCTCTGAGTGACCGTAGTAATCTATGTTGACGTGTTAATGTATGTTAACAACCCAAATCTTTACCAAACCAAAACGCTCTTGTGATTAAAGCTAAGGGTTAAAGCTCAAGCTGAATAGGCAAGTTAATACTAGGGTTAAGTTGCGCTTGAATTCTAATTGGTCAGAAACTTCCCCTTTCTTCGTAGCTTTTTAGGTGGAGCCGTGGAGGGTCAAACCAGGGTGGGCAAAATTTAAATTTTAGATGCAACTTTACCAAATGCTTGCATTAAGCATTGCGATACTCTTTGTTTTCAATATTAATGTATATACATGTAAAGTCTTGTAAAATGTTCTTCTTGTTCTTTTCCTTCTTTTATTATTAAACCCAATGAGATAAATTGCGCCGGTATTATCTGGTAAAAAGTAAATAGGTGAGCAGGGCAGCCTTCCGGATTTATGGGGGGAGGGGGTCATGAAATTTTTATTTGGGTAGACCAAATACCCCATTTTTAGCGTTTTTAGATCACTGGGACCCCCCTTTCCTTCCCCGAAATTCAAGGGGGGGCGGCTGTGAATCGGGATTTTTTTGGGGGGGGGAGAAGACAGTATATGTAACTGAACGAAGTAGATGCACACATAGAAGACGTAGGGGAGGGTTTTCTACCACGGCAAGGTTGATTTTAAAAACCTGGAGTGAGGAGGTTCGGGGAGGGGTGGGGGAGGGATCTCACCGCCCCTTCTCTCTCGAGAAAATTTTAGAGACTTTTTTATACTAAATTTTATTTATAAATGTGAATTTTTGACAGGATAAATCAATGCTCAATACTCTTCTATACCTAAATATTGCTTTTTAGCCAATAAAATGTAGTATTATCTTATAAAAAAGCTATTATTAAATATTTAATGGTTTAAAAGTATTTTGTTTCGGAAATCGGACCCCACCTGACCCCCCTCTAGGTTTTTAAATCTTCCACCTGGGTCACCTCCCAGGTAAAGCTAGGGGGTTCGACCCCCCTAGAACCCCCTCTTATATTTTTAAATTTCATTTACCCGAGGTAAACACCCCCCCTAGCTTTTTGACCGTGTTCATCTATGACGACTACGACCCATTTGGCTATAGTGACGAGACGACTGTATTGTCTAAATCGAAAGCGGCGGTGTTACCTGTGTGTTTGAGAAGATGATTTCTCATTTTGTGAGACTGCAATGTTTTGTAGTCGCAGTGATCGCAGTAGATGAAGCTGTCCGCTGCCCTCACGTAGCGAGCTCGCGGCTTCTTTTCTTCAGATTTCCCACCCGCAGCTTCCGCACTAAATTTGTTTAAAATTAACATCATCTCGTGTTTGTAAATAAAATTGTTTGCACGCTTGTCTTGTTCATTGTTTACTTAATAAATTAATTGGCGGCTGAGGTATACCCCCTTCCAAAAAAAAAACACATAAAATTCCCGAAATGTCGAATCCTTCGTCTTAAGGTAGAACACCACAGTTATGATGATTTTTACTAAAAGTTAGATATCAACTTAGATATTAATTTTTGTCCCACAAAAGTAATAGTGCGATCGAAAGCCCAGATTATGATGTATTCAACGGTAATAGTTTCATCGTTTACCGAATGTTCTATTTCGAGATACAGTTTGATGAATTTAAAGCTCAAAAAAAACAGTTTTTGGTCATTTAAACAATTTGATTCGCTCAGTTTTTCCTGCAATTTTATAGAAAGTTAACGAAAAATTAGGAGGCAACTTTTAGATGTGATTTGGAGTAAAACGTAATTCAAAATTTTAAAAAAAATTAAAAAATCGATGTTTTAAAAAGAAAAATCAAATAAAAAAAATCCTGAATTAGTTTTTTTTAATCAAATACAATTCAAACTATTGATTAGAGTTGTATTTAACTATTTCCAAACTTTCATTAAAATCTAAGCAAATAAATTTTTTTAATTTTCATTTAAATTTTTTTGATTTCACGCCGAGAAACTACATTTTGAAACATTTGTTTAAAAGTATCTTTTACGAGAATAATCTCACATGGTCCAGTAGCCGAGTAGTTAGAATTTCGGACTCGGATCCTCTGACCCTTAGGCTCGAGTCTTTCGCAGGCACTAATTTTAACGTCGAAAAAAAAATTTTTTTAATTTTTAACTTTTTAATAAAAAAAGTGTTCTTTATTTAAGATACGCTAAATGAAAAATGAAAAAATAGAATATTTTTGGTAATGAATTTTATTATAATATAATGTATTTTTGACTTGTATTTTATTGGTGTCATTTTATGATTGTGGACGATAACAATTTTCTAAGAAAAATGAATGTCAAAAATTGAATGAGCAGGTCAAACTACGTTAGTACAAATTAATTAAAAAAGATCTGCCGTCAAAATCTAACTGTGGTGTTCTACCGTAAATCTAGGGAGTCCCAGTTAACTAAAACCGATAAAAATTGGATTTTAAAGAATAAACCTCCGAAACTTCAGCGAATTTCCACCTATCAATTCCATCTCCCCCGAAGAGAGAAGGGCTTGCACAGGTCTACTGCTCTTACTTTCAAAGCTATGGGGTTTTCGTATTTGTGCATCCCAGTATTAAAAAAGCAGAAATGAAGTTTTTAGGCTTATTTTATATATATCACCTACGCGTTATGTACACCCTCCAAGAAGCTTTAACAAACTCAACCACCCTTTTGCTGAAGGGGATATCGTCGTTACTAAGGCAAAATGAGCCAGTGTCATTATAAAATACACGTGACTGTGACTTATTCTGTAGTTAATAGGGTCCTGTTTTAAATTTTAAATGAGTCACAGGCACACATATTTTATACAAGCTGTGGCTCATTTTGTCGTAGTTACGACGATATATTATTTCCCTTTTCAAAATTCAGAAGCGTGATGCAAGCATGGCCGTACCCAGGGGGGACAGGGGGATAGTTCCCCCTGTCGTTTTTGAACAACACTGGATAAAATGCATTTTTTTTGAACAAGCACTGAATAAAATGCATTTTTTGTGAAAAGACAGTAAATAAAATGCCCAGTAAGTTTTTAAAAATTTCGCGCCTTCGGCGCGCTTTTTTAATTGTTTATTTTTTCTAATAATTTCTTTTTTTTAATATTAGACGTTTTACCCCAAAAACTTAGGGTGTATACCAAAAAAAGAGAAAAAAAAAGAGAAAAAAGTAAAAAAGAAGGGAAAAGGGAAAAAGGGACAAAAAGAGCGAAATTAAGGTAAAAATAGGTCTAAAATGGCTTAAAATGCATAATTTCTAAAAACTGCGAAAATTCCGCGATGATGGCGTCATTATGGGTCAAAAATGGCGCCATAATTTTTGGATACTTTTTCATTTTTAAACGGGGGAAGCAATAAAATGGAGGGAAAATTCTTCAACAAAACGGGGGGGCGTCAACATAGGTGTTTTTGGGGGGGACAGAGGGGTGCACCCCCCCCCCTAGAGCCAAAATTTTGAACCCCCCCCCCCCCCTGAAAAAAAAATTCAGGGGGCCCCCCCCTCCCCCCCCAAAGCTCGAGAGCGGTCCGACCTGACCCCCCCCTAGCGAGGCTTACCCCTCTCCCCCCTCCCGACCGATTCGAAAGTATATTTTTTTGTCTACTGTCAAAAACACGATTTTTTAGTTAAAAACAGTGTTTAAATACACTCTTTAGGCCTAAATAGGCGGTTTTAGTTCATAAAATTCAATATTAGACCTAAAAACACAAAATTATTGAGTTAAAAAATTTTTTTTAAAAAATGGGACCACCCTAACCCCCCTAAATTTGAAATCTCGCACCCGGGATCGACCCCCCCTTAAAAAGCCAGGGGGGTCCGGACCCCCCCTGAACGCCCCCCCTAAAAATTTCGGCCTTCCACCCGGGGGTGAACCTCCCCCCCTAGCGGACCCGACCAAAAACATCTATGTCGCGAATTATTTTTAACAAAACCGCACAAACATTTAAGCAAATAAAAACAGTGATGAAATATTTTTTTAAAATTCCAGACACTGCTATTGAAGCTTTTAATTCATCTGATAAAAATTTTTTTCAATGATAAACACTGTTTTAAAAATTTTTGCCGCACTTCCAGTCACAACAGCCTCTGGGGAACGAAGTTTTTTAGCTATAAAAAGAATAAAACCCTATTTGACGTCGTCTATGACTCAAGATCGATTTATAGGTTGAGACCTATAAATCGATCTTGAGTCATAGACGAATCAACATTCACCGAGAGATTGACATTCGCCCCATTCATAAGCTTGTAAGAGAATTTGCACCTCTCGAAACCCAAGAAGTCATTTTGGTTTCTAGGTAAAGTAAAAACTGTTTCAATGTTTTATTATAAAAATAGTGTTTTGAATAAAAATTTGATGTATGGTTTGCTTAGTTGTTTGTTTTATTTTAAATGTATTTATATCTGAGTTCAATCATATTTCAATATTAGTTTGTTCAAACTCTTGAAAATGTACAAAAAGTGAATTTTCAAAAAGAGGATTTTATATTATTTTGGTAAGGTTTCTTTAAGACAAAATAAAGTGAAAAGTGCAAAAATTCCTAGGGGGCTTCGCCCCCCCAAATTTTCCCCCCCCCCCCCACCAAGGGCCTACTCGCCCCCTGGACCCCTCATTGGGGGAGGAACCCCTAAACTCCCTGTTAAACTGTGGTTCGCCGAGACCAGGCAGATCTTCCCTGTCGCAAATCCTGGCCACGGTCCTGCAAGTAAAATTATTTTCGCTTTTTTGTCTCTTTTTCCTTTTCCCCTTCTTTGTCTCTTTTTTCCTTTTCCCTCCTCTTTTCTTTTTCCCCCTTTTTTTTCTCTTTTTTTCCTTTCTGCCCTGCTCTGGGCTCTTGTTTTCTTGCCCCCCTCCGTTTCAAAAAAGTTGCCCTCGGGCTCCCCCCTGACATTTTGGAATTGCCCCTTCCGAATAAAACCCCCCGGGGGCAGTGCGCAAGTATCTGCTCTGACCGGCTTTCTTCTTGTTCGTATTCCATTTCATTTTCTGCCACAACATCATTATCCACTGTGACATAATATGCGCTCTCGTCCACTGGCTCTTCGCCTTCCCCGGGGAGGACATATTCACCCGGGGGCACTTTTTTTTTTTCTGAGCAAACAGCCTTTCCTTCCGCTAAAAAGTTTTCTCGTTGTAATTAAAAAAAAGACATTTTTTCAGAAATATAAGTTTTTAAATTTTTCCCCCTCCTGGCCGAACCTGTAGCGCCTGGCGTCTGGATACCCCTGCATTTAGGAAAATAAATTTCAGGAAATGCAACAACAAAAAATGTAAGTTCTTATGTAAAGCTGTTAGGTCTGGAAGTACATTATTCACCGGGTAGGTTGTTGTTGTTGTTGCATTACCTGAAACTTATCTTCTCTATGCAGATTATGCAAAAAGCAGGCATTAAGACAAGCCAGGAGAGGCGAAAACATTTCACCCCTATGGTTGAAAAGATTTATACGTCACACATTAATAACGATGTTGAAGATGTTTATGTGATAGAGTGTCTACCTCATCCAGTGTTCATTCAATTGGAGGTCTTCGTCTAAAGGATTTTTTAAGTCGCCTGATATTGATCTTTCTATTTAACGTCTTTACATCTTCGGCAGCATAGGTGTTTCAGCAAGGCCAGTGGTACAAAATCCACACACAATAGAGATGTATTTGTCCACTGGTTTGCTAAGATAAAAAACTGTCTATGTGTGGCCGACGGGGCGGGAGTGGGTTTAGGTAGGTACTCTTTCTCGTAGTACACTGCTTCCCCTTCCACGAGTATTGTAACAATTCCCGTTGCCGTTGTGATCATAGGTGAGAACGGTCCGGCAAGCTAGGGGGAGGGGGCTAAATCGAATTTCGAATTCTAGTAGGGGGGTCCAGGGGGGTCCCTACCCCCCTAGCTTTTTAGGGGGTCGACCCGTGGTGCGAAATTTGAAATTTAGAAGGGGATCAGGTGGGTCCGGTGTCAAAAGCAAAACAGTTTTAAACCATAATAACTTTAATAATTGTTCTTTTTATAGGATAATACTACATTTTATTGAATAAAAAGCGCGATATTCTGGTATAAAAAAGGTGTAAAACGATGAATATGTGATGAAACTTCACGTTTTTGGAAGAAAATTTAGTATAAAAAAAGAACCTAAAATTTTCCCGAGGGGGGAGGGGGGCCCCCAAGATTTTCGTCTAGGGGGGTCCCAAAAATTCCAGGCTAGGGTGGACCCCACCCCGCCCCCCCCTCCTCACCTACGGTTGTGATAATATTTTAAAAATATGACGCCGTTTTTATTTAACAGCTTATTTTGTTAACCTTATCTTTTTGAGCTGGCTTACAACGCCCATTTTTATTCGTTTTCTGAGAAAAAACATGTGGGGGGGGCGATTAAACCACTACTCTTCTCAAACTATTATAGAAAACGGTTCGTTACCATAAGTGTTTTTGGGGGGGACAGAGGGGGTACGCCCCCCTAGAGCCAAAATTTTGGACTCCCCCTAGAAAAAATCTAGGGGGTCCCCCCTCCCCCCAAAGCTCAAGAGCGGTCCGGTCTGACCCCCCCCCCCTAGCCAGAGAGTCCCTAGCGAGGCTACCCCTCCCCTCCCCTCCCGACCAATTTGAAAGTATATTTTTATTTACGTTCAAAAACACGGGTTTTTAGTTAAAAACAGTGTTTAAATACACGTTTTTAGGCCTCAATAGGCTGTTTTGAATACATAAAATTCAATAGACCTAAAAACACTTAAATTATTGAGTTAAAAAAATTTTGCTATAAAATTGGACCCCCCCCCCTGCCCCCCCCCTAAATTTGGAAACTCGCACCCCGGGTCGACCCCCCCCTAAAAGATTCAGGGGGGCCGGCCCCTTGGAGTGGACCCCCCCTAGCGGACCCGACCAAAAACACCTATGTGGTCTCGGTGAACCACAGTTTAATGGGTTTTCCCCCCAGCGAGGGGTCCAGGAGGCGAGCAGTCTTCTGGTGGTGGTCCAGGGGGCGAAGCCCCCGGAAAATTTTTGCACTTTTCACTTTTTTGTCTTAAAGAAACGTTACCAAAATAATACCAAAACGTCTTTTTGAAAACTCATTTTTTTGTACATTTTTAAGAGTTTGAACAAGCTAAGCTAATATTGAAATAAGATTGAATATCAATAAATTTTTAAAAAAAACAACTCTAGGCGACCTCTCTGTGCACTGCCCTGCCCCGGTTTTGTTGGCGGGGCGATTCCAAAACAGGGGGGACGGGGGTAACTTTTTTGAAACGGGGGGCAAGCAGGAGAAAGGAGAAAAAAGAGAAAAAAAAAAAGAAAAAGGCACAAAAAAAAAACGAAAATAAGGCAAAAAGAGCTCTAAAATGGTTTAAAATACATAAATAGCAAAAACCGAAAAACGCAATCCTCATGTCAAAAACCATATGCTTCTCAAAGCCGAAAAGCTAACCAGCAGCAGACGAGGGGGCAATCCCCAAAAAGCGGGGGGGCACCAACCCCAAGCAAAGGGTTTTTTGAGCACTAGCTTTAGGCTTTAGTTCCTAAATATTACAAAAAATGTTGCCTGCTGCTACAAGCTAAAAAAACGTGGTTGGGTGCAAAATAAAGAAAAATTAAGCCTTTAATTGTCATTATAGTTACATGCATATTTAATAATTTAAAACATAAAATTTTTGTCTGATTAGTTTTTAAAAAACTTTTTAATTAGTTTTTTCTGGTAAATTTAGTTGAAATTTAGTAGGTTTTTCAAACTGTTAAATTCAATTAGTTTCAAAAAAATTTTAATCATCAAGATATTAGGCGGTAAATATAAATATTCCTAGCCGTAAATGCCTCCTTGCTAAGAAAAATTAAGCATTTTTTAAACAACATTATCATCATCATTTTTCATTACCACCAGAAGACTCCTCGCGTCCTGTTAATTCTACTATATTAGGAAAAACCAGATCACCCAGTAAAAATCTGTGGTGTCACCGAGACCAAGTGTCTTACTCCATAGGTGTTTTTGGTCGGGTCTGCTAGGGGGGGGGTCGCACCCCGGGGTGGAAGGCCAAAATTTTTTAGGGGGGGGGGGGTCCAGGGGCGCCGGCTGGCTTTTTAGGGAGGGGGGTCGACCCCGGGTGTGAGATTTCAAATTTAGGGGGGGCAGGGGGACCAATTTTATAGCAAAATTTTTTAAACTAAGAATTTAAGTGTTTTTTAAAATAACTCAATGTTGAATTTTATGAGATTAAAACAGCCTATCAAGGCCTAAAAAGTGTATTTTAAACACTTTTTAACTAAAAAATCGTGTTTTTGACAGTAAATAAAAAAATATACTTCCAAATTGGTCGGGAGGGGGGAGGGGGGTCAGTCTTGCCAGGGGGGGTCTAGACCGGACCGCTCTCGAGCTTTGGGGGGAGGGGGACCCCCTAAAATTTTTTCTAGGGGGGGGGGGGACCAAAATTTTGGCTCTAGGGGGTGTGCACCCCTCTGTCCCCCCAAAAACACCTATGTTGACGCTCCCCCTGTTTTGTTGAAGAATTTTCCCCCCATTTTATTGCTTCCCCCGTTTAAAAATGAAAAAGTATCCAAAATTATGGCGCCATTTTTGACCCATAATGACGCCATCATCGCGAAATTTTCGCAGTTTTTAGTATTACGCATTCTTAGCCATTTTAGACCTATTTTTACCTTAATTTCGCTCTTTTTGTCCCTTTTTCCCTTTTCCCTTCTTTTTTTTACTTTTTTTCTCCTTTTTTTTTCTCTTTTTTTTGGTATACACCCAGTTTTTGGGAAAAACGTCTAAAATTAAAGAAATTATTAGAAAAAATAAACAATTTAAAAAGCGCGCCGAAGGCGCGAAATTTTTAAAAACTTACTGGGCATTTTATTTACTGTCTTTTCACAAAAAATGCATTTTATTCAGTGCTTGTTCAGAAAAAAATGCATTTTATCCAGTGTTGTTCAAAAACGGAGAACTATCCCTGTTCTCCTCTAGGTTAGTAATATGCATGAGTTGAAGAGGATGGA
>JASAMX010026059.1:0-10079 GCA_030248175.1 Microlaimidae sp. YZB2_3
TTTTCATCCAAATATCTCCAGTGGTTGAGGAGATATAACCCCCAAAAATTGCTTTTTTCAAAGATTCTGTACGTGAATTATTGCTCAGTGGGTAAAAAGTTTAAGTTACAAAACTGCGCTCGAAGAAAGCGGCTATTTTCTTGGTTTAATTTAATACTCTTGATTATAAAGATTGTAGCGGTTTTTCGAGATATTGCATTTCCGGTACAAAAAACCCGCCGATTTTTTTGCTAAAAACATGAATAGTGGGCAAAAAATGTTGGGCAAACTTCATCAAATCGCTGCCATCGTTTGGTGTAAATCCACGGTTTTTTGTGTGGTACACATAATATCTGGAAAAATACAGCACCAATTTTAACAATCAAGGTATTAAATCTTAACAATCAAGATATCAAATTAAAGTAGAAAATAGGCGCTTTCTTTGAGAGTATATTTTGTTAAATTTTTATACCCATTGAGTAATCTTTCACGTACATAATTGTCGAAAAAATGAGATATTTTAATGAAAAAAATTTTGTAGGCCGTTGTACGCATTTTCACCACATTTTTAGGACTAATTTTATCTTTTATTTTTAATAAGTTGGCAAAAAAATTTAAACGATAATCTATGCATTATACCTATTATTTATGAAATTAACAAAAAATTGGGTGAGTTACAAAATTTGCTTAAAGCTTTAAATAGTGGAGCTCTGTTTCGAACTTTGGATCTCAGGGAACATATTCTCCAAAATTTTTACTCCAAGCGGGGGAATTCACCTTTGATTGCGAAAGAAAAGAGCTACACTTTTTCAAACCAATTTAATATTTTTGAATAAATTACCCCATTGATGAACACTGATTGTTTAGAATAAACTTAAGTTTTTTGGTAACCAAATGCCAATTAGGTAATGTATTAAGAATACCAGGAGTTAAAAAATTTTGAAAAAATATTATATAGAATTAATAAAAAGACTGAGTCCCAGAGATTAATATACAGATCCCTTTTAAATGACCGAATTTTGGAAGCATACTACATTGTAACTGTGGCTCAAGTAGTATTGATAGCATTATTGTTACAACGAAGAAAATATAACCTCAAATTTTTTTCAGAGGCACACTGAACATTTGACTTAAATTTTGCAAAAACTTGAGTATATGCAACAGTTTTATATCCAAAAACCTTTATTTTCTGTGGTAGATTTTCTTCTAAGCGATTTCTACAACAGTTTTAGTTTTTGTTTTTTTTAAGTGCGAATAAGAAGACGTCCATGCTTTTTGCAGGAGAGTTTCTGCAGTGAATAATATAGATCACTATTTTTTGTAACGAAAATTTTCGCGCAAAAAAACTAGTAATAAATGCACGAAAATTCGATTATACTAAAATATTGCATGTCATGTATGCTGATTTTTTTTGCAGATTTTATGAACAAGACAACATTTTTTTTTGGTTATGTATTAATATAATATTTTTATAAATCAATATTTTGCTAAATTGTTAAAAATTATCTGGGATGAATGAAATGAAATATTTTGTCCTATACACGAGCAAGTTGGCATAACCTTTAATGTAGAGGGGTCGGAAATCCGAAATACGCTTTTTTACCACACTTTTTAAAGTGCTTTTTACCAATATCATTAGTCGATTTTGACGAAAGAAATAGAAAAAAACCCAATATTGCTCAAAATACTGTTTTTGCATTTTGAGCTTTTGATTTTTTAAAACATTCGCAATACAAACCTTAAAAATAATGTTTGGAGGGCGTTAGAAGTCTTTTTAAAGTAGTGAAATATCGCAGAGCTCTTAGTTTTGAAGCTCCGGAGCGGAGCTCCGCTTTTTGGAGTTCCGAAATTCCGCCTTAATTTATTACTAATTTCATGAATAAATAAACTTTAATGTTAAAGATTATTTTGTCAAATTTTTTTTTAAACTGATTTTTTTTTCAAAACTTATTCCTAAAATATTCCTAAAATGCGGATGAACAACTTAAAAAATAATTCAAGCCTAAAAAAGCTAAAAATCATCCATTAAAGGGGCGGAGCTCCCTCAATTTTAAATGCTCCGGAGCATGATAATGGTGGGTAGGAATATCACTTTAAATCATTTTAAAGAAATTATTTTTTTTATTTTTATAGAATTGGAAAATTAAACCTTTTCTCCTCACTTCAGAGTCGGGGGGGCAAGTTTGTTTGAGTTTAGGGACCCTCAGCTATTACTTGCCGATGTATGGTTTGTACAAAAATAATGCGTGCGTGATAGAGGAAAATTTTAGTAAGAATATTTCGTTGGCATAATGGTGAATTTACATAACAAAAAAATGATATAGATTAGTGTCCGAGTTATACACTGATGAAAATATTGTACAAATAAACCGTTTTTCTTACGAGATGTGCTCACCTAAAGTAATTTTCCAGTACGATTTTTTGCAAAACAGTTGTTTATGTGTTTGTTATGTAAATAAATATAAGAAATTATAAATATAATGTACTATAAATATTAGGAATTGTATAAATATTAGGATAAAATTTGGCTGAAATTTTTTTACGGTTTTGCTGGCTGAAATCCTCAATAAAGGCTAAACGTAAGCGCATTTATTACCAAAATTCTTAATTTTAAAGAAACTTGCTCCCAGTTTCGAGATTTTTAAAGTGTAACCTGTTTTTTTAACTTTCTCCAGCCCGTTTGTGCGCCGTTGCTTGTTATTTTAAAACATAGTAAATGTGACTTGTGCATAATATTATGATGGATTTAATAAATTACGTTTACAACTGGTTTATTACATTACATGAAAAATCACATTCAAAAATAACACACATTACTTAATAGTTTAAAAACTAGGAATTAATTCCGACAAATGTAACGTGGATTACTTAATAGTTTGACAAAAAATTAAGAGTCAGCAGTTAATAGTTTTGATTTAATAGTTTTTTACTAAACTTTATTCGTGGGGCCTTTTTGTTTCAGGAGTTAATAGTTTTTGACTAAATAATAAAAGCCCAAATCTTTAACATCTTTTAGAGAGTATAAAATACAAATTTTTTTTTTTTGAAGATGACAGTACTCATTTAATACTTTTTTAATTGAACTAAATTTAAAACTCATGCGTTTTGGTACCCTAGCATGATTTCTATTAAGTTTTATTAATATCTGTCCAATAAAAATGTTTTCTTCTGAAAAATGGTGTATAAAAACAACATTGGAAATAACCAAGTAGTATTCTGGTTAATAACTGATTAACCGTTGGACATTAATTTTAGGTGTAATATATTTTTTCTCAGTGTGACCTAATACATCGAGTAATATAACTAATTAAAACGCAAAATAAAATTTACCAGGAATTAGTATATTGCACCTTTCCCAACTAATTACAGTAGGTTTTCGTTTACTCGGGACTAAGTATGTTAAAATTTCGTTAATCGATAAAGAAAGATATAAAAACCAAAATTTAGAGGATTTATTTGTATAAAAAAGTAATAGACTTTTCAAATAAATATAAATGATAAATTAAATAATTGCAATAATAAATTCAAATAAATAAATAAATTCAAACAAATAAATTCAAATAAATCAAAATAATTCAAACAAATAAATTCAAACAAATGATAAATTAAATGATAATATTGCAAAGTTGTGTAAAAAGAGGTAGAAAAAAATATTGTAAATATATCTTAAACAAGGAATTTTTTGAACAAAAAAATAAAAATAAAAATTTTTTAAATAAAAATTTGTATCGCACCGCGATACAATTTTAATTTTTTTGTTCAAAAAATATTTTATCAAAGAAAAATTTTTTTATCACTTTTCACACAAGTTTACAATTATCTAATAGAGATTTAAAAGTTTATTATTTTTTTATACAAATAATTGCTCTAAATGCTTTTTCTATAGATTTTACCGTTTAATGAAATTTTAATAAATATGGTCCCGGGTATACGGAAACCTACGGTAATTAGTCGGTAGCAGCAAGTAGCAAGTTAGTCCCGAAATACACCATAGTTAATCAGGGGGTTAACCGGGGTTAACTAACACCAAGTTAGTCTATGGATAACCCCGCTTGGATTTCGCTGAATTTCGGCCCGATTGATTCCCGAGAATTTGATCGTCGAAAGGCTGCTCAAAACTTTTATAGTAATTTTTGCCTTCTCTAAGAAAATTACCTCAACTTGATGTACGGAACACGATGGTCAAAACCCTCTTAATTAAACGGAAGTTGTTCGGTGTTAAAGATCTTCACAGAGTTATGACATTATACAGTTATTTTCAGCCAATATGCGCTTGTGAAAAAATTAATCTTCAATTAACGCTGAGATCTCTATTTTTTAGCTCCTCCCACAACCGTTCCCAAAGCAAAACATAAATGACGTGATCACGAATACTATATTACATTTCAGTGTCCTTCAATTCTTAGGTGAAATCTTTTTACATAACTTTTTTCAACATGTCGTCTTTAACATCTGGTCTTCAGGTAACTTGTCTTTTGACTTATAATTTTATGAACTCGATTTTAATTTTTCAAAGTGGCTAACTCGGTGTAAAGTTGTCGAGGTAAACCGAGTTATGGTTGAATTATATTTGGTTGACACTGAAAATTAGAATGCAGACATGAGGGGACCAATTAAAATTGTGCGGTAATGACGTTTTTATTTCAAAAAACAAATAAGAACGTAGAATTTTTTTTAATTCCACATTTTCACAAAATATACAAAAATTAACCAACTTTAGTCCTTAAAAAATTTACATTTAGGTTAAAAATTAAGTAATTTGATAAATAATTATTAAAATACAGTTTTTAATCTTTGTTATTAATCCACTTTGGTGAAAAAGTTTGCATGTTTTTGTTGTTAAATAGTCGATTCAATACTGCTAATATCGCAGTCAGTTGGATTTTATTTGCCTATAGTTTTCAAACAGGAGTTTTCCACCAAACAAAAAAAAGTGTCGCGCGAATAAAAAAATTATCATCATAAATGTTGCTCAATTTTTAGGTTTCGCTGAAGCTTAGGAAAAAATAAGGTTTTTGGTCTTTAATCAAATGTCACACCATTAAACAAAAATATTATCACGATAAAGTTGTGATTAATTTTTGGTTTTGCTAAGGCTTAGAAAAATTAAGGTTTTGAATCCACGATTTTAGTCACACAATATTTGTTTTTAGAAGAACAAAGACGTCTTTTTTTCAAAACTTTTAACTTAGCCAAAAACCTCAAACCTTGTCGTTTGAAAAGTACGTTCAAAAAATTACACTCAAAAGACGAGTTTTCCAAAAACGAGATGTTAAAAGACGAAAGTCCCGGAAGCTAAACGCCGTTCCATACCCGCATCCGAGGCAACCTTCTCTCGCTTCGCCAAGATCTTCTCTGATTGGTCAGCTGAGAAAAAAAAGCTGAGTTTAATTTTGCGTTCGCTAATTTTTGATTTTACCATTTGATTCAATATCGTATGGGACTGTTTACTGTTTTTATTAAAACTATTTATTTATAACTTTTTTTATATGTCGTTTGTGTCTATTTGTTATCGGCAAATCAAACCTAGCTGACCTCGATGATTTGTAGAATTAAATCGACTATATAACAACAAAATCAGTTAAATTTTTCAGTAAAAATAGTAAAATAATAAAGAATAAATACCATATAAACAATTGATTATCAAATTACTGAATTTTGAACAAAAATTCAATTTTTTAGAGGGTAAAGGCTGAATAACTTTTGTATATTTTCTGAAAAAACGGGAATCAAAAAAATTATGCGCTTTAATTCGTTTTTTTAAATGCGTAATAACCGCACAATTTTAATTGGTCCACTTATGTCTTCGTCTCCTTTACAAATTTACGAGGTCAGCCAGATATATTTCAACCATATACTATAAAAATGGTTTTTTTTAGTTTTATTTCATGCATACTATATGTTTTCCACTTAAAAATGATTTTATGATAAAAATATTGATTATTAACTTACACTTAAATTTTGTGTTTTTCGTTTTATCGTTACTTACACACATTTTGGAGTTTAAAAAATATCATAAAACTAATAAAAAATGCTCCAGAGCTCCGGCAATTCAAAGTGGAAGAAGCTCCAGAGCTCCGCCTTGGAAATGCGCAATGTAAAGCTTGTTTGAGCTTGAAATATTATTTAATTATTTGATTTACATTTTCACGTATATTTTTATTGGTTTTAATCAGTTTAAAAAACATTCTCAAAAATTTTCTGACAAATAATTTATGACATTACTCTTTAAATACTTATAAAAACAGTACCAAAAATAAGACAATGTTTTAGAGGACCGTCGGTTTCTTCGGAGCTCCGTAAAAAGCGGACCTTTGTAATTGATGATTGTGATATTTAGGTTTAAATTTTTTTTATTAATTTTTTTATATTTTTCGTGTTTTGCAAAACTAAATAGGTTTTTAGCTGCTTTTTGTTACTAATTTCAGGAAGTCATGAATTCTTTTGAGATTTGAAATGAATGGGTAGTATTAAAAAATTATTCAGCTTTGCTTATTGGGTCATACAAGTACAGTGCGGTGTATACTTGCTTTTGTGTGTTTCTGTCTTAGGACGAAAGTAAATAATAATAATAATAATACGCTTTTCTCCGGACCTCTTCTAGCTCCTCTTTAAAGCCCCAGACCAAAATTCCCTAATTTTCGGCTCCAAGTTCACATGGAACGGTTTTATTTGCCGTATGAAATTTTACAGAGATATAAAGAATTTTATATTGAGTTATTATAGTATCTAGTAGTTTCTTTTTTTTTGTTTTGTTTTTTTTTTTGAAAAAGTTCTTCTTAATTTGCTGTTCAATGCAAAACACAACACAAACAGTGCGTGCAAAAAACATATTAAAACTATTAAAATTAAATTGATGCATTTTACTGTTATAAATTACATAAAAACCCACCCCCCAAACACCCCAAATGAATTGTTACAAGTTTTACTTTAATATTGACGATACATTATTTAAAAATATGCTTATGATATATCTTCAAAAACACGAAAATCTAGAGCTTAGTCCTGTTTATTTGACTAATTTAACGTACGCGGCTGCCACATTTTACACACATTTGAAAGATTTAAAATGTGCTCAAATTTGTTGCTTAACCTTTTTCAAAATAAAAAAAATTCATAAAATTAAAATTATTACACAGTTTTTCAACTGAATAATACCAAAACAGGGCAAACTTCGAGACTGTAATATGTGCTTTTAGCTTACAGGAGCTCCGCAAACTGCACTACTACTCCTAATATTATTACAAATTTAATAACTTTATAGAAATAAGCTTATAAGTTACGAAAATCCTCATTTAAATTTGTAGAAAAATTGTTAAAGTTAAAACATTTAAGTGGCATAGTGTATAACTTGCACTGTTTTAACGTTCGAAACACTTTATTTCAAAGCCTACGAACGCAAAATTATTCTAAATTTCTTTTCTTTGGCTGACCAATCAGGGAAGACTATTCTCCGGGAGAAAGAAGATGCCTCGGATGCGGGTATGGAACGGCGTTTAGCGTCCCGGATTGTGAGATTGGTTTTCATCGAAAAGAGGCCCACACACTCACGTACAATGCACGATATACACAATGCATTATCGGGATTCTAGGACACGAGGGTACTGGACACGAGGGTACTGAGCTAAGAAAAAATACGTTTGCCACAAATATGTAAACTTTTTAAAATGAATCAGCTGAACTAAATTTTTATCGTTGTTTGAATGCGTAGACAATTACACGTTACATAAGTCAGTTTGTTTTTAATTATAAATAACATTTTTGCTTACTTAAATATAATGCAATTTAATAATAAAAAAACTTTGTAAATTGCTTAAAAAACATCATACTAATTAAACGAAATTTTTTATTGCATTTAACACACAATTTATAAAATGATTTTTTTAATAAAAACAATAATAAAGTTGGAAGCTTACTTCAAAGCTCTGGAACTTCGAAACCCTGTGTTTGCAAAAAAAAAAGAATTAATATTAAACAATTATGAGTGGAATGAGAACGCCAACAAGTTATTTAGAGAACACTAAAAAAAACGCCATTGTCAGAAATTATTTAATTACTGTTTTTTCTCAAACATATACTTGTATGAAACTAGCCTTGAAAAATGCTCTAAGAATAGAGCAGGAAAAAGGGGCGATTTTTCCCCGGGCGTATGTTTAGACGGAAAAGATGTAGACTAGTCTGAGATGGACATTATGTCGACTATAGGAAATTTGCATTTGGTTTGGCCAGCTGCTCACTAAATAAAAATTTCTACGATATGATAATGATTTGTTTATATATTGATCTAATCACACAGCACTGTTGCATTTTTTTTAGTTTGATGAAATGTCAATTGAAAAAATCATACTCACAGCAATCTTTGACAAGCGCGAAATCGCCACTTTTTCAATTAGAAGGTTATATTTGTATGTGTAAGAAACAACTATAAATTTGAAAAAGTAGGCGATTTTGCGCTTGTCAAAGATTGCTGTGAGTATGATTTTTTTCAATTGACATTTCATCAAACTAAAAAAAATGCAACAGTGCTGTGTGATTAGATCAATATATAAACAAATCATTATCATATTAGTAGAAATTTTTATTTAGTGAGCAGCTGGCCAAACCAAATGCAAATTTCCTATAGTCCCCATAATGTCCATCTCAGACTAGTCTACATCTTTCCACTAACAAAAAAAATCGCCCCTTTTTCCTGCTCTATTCTTAGAGCATTTTTCAAGGCTAGTCTACAAATAGAAAAAACAGAATAATATTCACAACTTTTTTGGCCAACGCCCCCCCCACACAGCACCACAAACCCACTTTTTAAAAAATCACTTTTTTAAATTTTAAATTAAAAAATAGCCTAATAAACTATAGTTTTTCTACGCAATGACATATGTTTATAATCATTCCGTTGCCGAGACTAAAATAAAAAATTATTTATAATTAAGAAGAAGATGAATTTAAATCCCAAACAACAAAACCCCAAACCCACCCCCCCCCCCCCCCCCCCCCCCCCCCCCCCCCCCCCCCCCCTACAAAATTAACCCACGTTGTTTAATTATAGTTCTCATTACTAAAATAATGCGTTTGCAGTGATTAAGTTTTGGTTCCTTTTTAAGTTTCGCTTAGGCTTACGAAAAATCAAAGCTTTTGGTCCGTGGGGCTTAAAATTTAGTTATTTTATTATTTTTACAATAAAATATATAATTCAAAACTTTTTTTTCAGTAATATAATTTGATATTTGATTTGCATACGCATTTTTAAAAAGGTTTTGAGTTTAAAATCAGTGGTTGTGAAACTAGGCCACTTGGCTATGAGATTACACGTTGTAAGATATCATCCTTTTAAAACAAAAGTCTTAGTTTTCCCCAAGCCTAAACGAAACCAAAAAATGCTGCAAAACTTTATAGTGATAAGTTTTAATTTTTTAAAGAATGCTGTTTTTTTGTTACGAACAAGATTTGATGCACACATTTAAGCAAATTTTGGTTACATGAAGTTTACACTAGTTTTGGGGAGTTTGTACTCTGTCGTGGCTGAGTTTTGGGGAAAACACAAATTTACATAATATATCAGCCCGTGGTGCTAGGAGGGGTTCCGGGACGCTAAACGCCGTTCCATACACGCATCCGAGACATTTTCTTTCTCCCGGAGAATAGTCTTCTCTGATTGGTCAGCCAAAGAAAAGAAATTTAGAATAATTTTGCGTTCGTAGGCTTTGAAATAAAGTGTTTCGAACGTTAAAACAGTGCAAGTTATACACTATGCCACTTAAATGTTTTAACTTTAACAATTTTTCTACAAATTTAAATGAGGATTTTCGTAACTTATAAGCTTATTTCTATAAAGTTATTAAATTTGTAATAATATTAGAAGTAGTAGTGCAGTTTGCGGAGCTCCTGTAAGCTAAAAGCACATATTACAGTCTCGAAGTTTGCCCTGTTTTGGTATTATTCAGTTGAAAAACTGTGTAATAATTTTAATTTTATGAATTTTTTTTATTTTGAAAAAGGTTAAGCAACAAATTTGAGCACATTTTAAATCCTTCAAATGTGTGTAAAATGTGGCAGCCGCGTACGTTAAATTAGTCAAATAAATAAGACGAAGCTCTAGATTT
>JASAMX010026063.1:0-32863 GCA_030248175.1 Microlaimidae sp. YZB2_3
TGATTTACGTAAACTTTCGGGTGGGTCTTGGCCTGAGCGCTGTGCGTTGTAAACAGCGTGACAGACGATTTCTCGGCTCACACTATTAATGAGCGTTTTTCAAAGAAGCTTACTAGCTCACTAACTAGTTAGTGAGTTTTAATGTAAAACTGACGGGCGATAGTATAACGCAGCACGTAAGTCAATGAGGTTTTGAGACTGGAGATTCGCCCATTTTTAGCCAAAAAGACTAGCAAATTGTTTCGCATTCTTTCAGTTAAAAACTCGATTTATTCGACGTTACTTTATATTTCTGAACGTCACAGAAACACAAAATCACCAGTCTTTCTGCAGCAACCTTCCTCAACACTCTTATACTTCCAAAACACTGATTTGCTGGTATTTTTATGAATAACACGTTTCTATAACATAATTACTGTTATTTAGTACTATTATTAATTATAAAAAACGGGAACTTACCGCAATCAGTCGAATACTCAGCTGAGACTGTGAATATCCTAGTAGGATGGGAGTTTTCCTGCCCACTCCAACTAAGAGTGCATGATATTGGCGGCACGAGAGCTTCCCGAAATTTTTTCGACCGTTCCAATTTTTCAGCACAATTCTCACCTACAATCTTGTAGTTTTAAAAAGTAATTTTATATATTTTTTAAAAAGTTTATGGAGTGTATTTCAATGTCGTGGAACCGAAGTTAGAGAGGGGAAGCATACATGGGCACGGGGAAGGGGGGGGGTTGGGGGGTTAACCCCCTTCACTCAGAAGTGGGGGGAGGAAAGGTTAACCCCCCAATTTTTGAAAATTGAAGAAAAAAACGTCTTTAAAATGACTTCTAACTGCCTTCAAACTTAAGTTTTGAGGTCAAAATGAATGTTTTAAGCAATGAAAAGCTCAAAAATGCAATATAAAGGGCTTTTTGACCTAACATTAGCGTTTTTTACCTATTTGTCCTTCAAAATCGAAAAACGATATGGGTAAAATGCACTCCAGAAAAAAAACGATATGGGTATTTTGCGTTTCTCGGATTTTAACCCCCCCCCCCTACTCCAGACCAACTTGCCTATGTATGGGGGAAGGGGTTGGTAGGGAGAAGGGTATACCTTCCTCACCCCTTAAGGGGTGACCCCTTTCTAAAATGCCTATTTTTGATATACCTTCTCCTTACTCCCCCCAATGCTGATCTTTCCCGCTCTCTATTAACTCCAAACATTTTGAAATTTTTGTTCTTTTTGGTAAATTTAGCACATAAAAAAAAGAATAGAATAATTTGTGAAAATCATAAAATGTGATATCTTTGTTCACAACGCCTTTTTTACTCTCCATTAAGTTTGTTACTATTTTACAGCCTTCTTATCAGCATTTATATAGCATATTTTTAGCGATTTTAAAATACTCTCCCCCTATTTTGACCTACTCAAAAATCATATCCCCAACCCCAGGCGCTTTTTGAGATATACCCCTGGGGCCTGTTTCATAAAAACCTTTTTATAAGTTCTCATTTTACAAATCTCGGACTATTTTTTGTATAATACACGATAAAGATTTTTCGACTTGTAATCCAGGTGGAGTATCTCCGCGCAGTGTATTGCGCTGATTGGTCACAGTCACGTCATCTTATCTCCACTCGCTGATCAATATTCGCCTTGTCGTATATCCTCTATCATGTAATTTCAAATGTCTTTATGAAATAGGCAGGCACAGGCCCCTGGGGTATGACCTCCCTTGTCGAATTTTGGCCTTTATCCTTTTATGCTTGGACAGGTTAGACACTTATACTTACCTATTCTGCTTTATAAACTTATTAATAAGTCAGTTACCATGAAGATTGGAAGAAGAGCTCTGATCGGACATTACAACTACTGGAAATGTTTTTCTTGTACTATCCGAATTCATATTGGAGACAAAATTCAATTCATTTTCTGTGCATTTGAAGCCTGACAGAAACTGGATATCCTCGGGTTCTCCTACTGGCACCTGAAAAATATAAAAAAATCGACCAGACTACCCTAATTAATGTTCAAAAATGTCGAGGCCCGGTGGATTTTTTAAATCCGAAATACCACAGAACAGTACGGTCACGGCTGGAAATTTCATGGGGTACCCGCTCTAAAATTACATTTTTATTGGCACCCCAAAACAAATACGGGGTACCCATGTATTAGGAGGGAAAATTTTAGGGACATTTTTATTTTAAATTTTCTTCCAAAAACGTAAATTTTAACACAGATTCGTATTTTTACTCTTTTTATGTCTAAATAACATATTTTATTTAATAAAATGTAGTTTTAGTCTATAAAATAAATAATTATTAAACTTATATGATGGTTTAAAAGTATATTGCTCCTAAAATCTAACCCTTTGACGTCTGACTCCCCTTTAGATTTTAAAATTTTGCACCCAGGGTCGACCCCCCATAAAAAGCTAAAGGGGCCGGGACCTCTCAGGGACCCCCGTCCTAGAACTCAAAGTGGGATTTAAACCCCTCCCCTTAGCTTTCGAGATCGTGCTCATGTACGGTTCCAAAGTTACCAATGAGTTATAATTATTATATAATAAGAATATTTTGGAATTCATTCAATATTATTTATAATTTATAATAATACTATGCAATCCGAAAAAGCTCACTGAATAATAGGTTTGGCTACGACCAGCACCATGACTGACGGTTGAAGATCCAGAAGAGACAGCGACAGCCAACCCGCTCTCCGATTCCACTTGTAGAACGTTGGAATTGTCTACAGACCACTTGGATGGCCCTAAAAACCATGTTGGTGTTGTTATAATAAGGTTTGTTGCATAAGTTACGCTATCACGCCTTGAGAATGTGAAGATCTATAAACGGAAGTGAGATAAGAAGGACTTTTTTCGAGAACGAAAAAAAATTACAGGAGGCCTGCTTTATTATTCATAAGCGCTCTCACTGCGCCACAGGGAACGTTTTGTTATTACATTACTAAGTATCTTAATACATTCGCCAAAATCGCCAGACGCCAGTAGTTATGAATCATCACTTCAGAAGATAACGTTCTATTTACAAGATAGTTGAGCTTTATGAAAAAAAATTAACAAAACCATTCCACTTTTTATTGTGTTGCTTTTTTGTAACTTTTAAAAGTTAAGTTACAATTAGAATACAGTTAGAATAAGTTACAAATAAAATAACTCGGTTTATTTATACTAAAATCTATAAAAAATAAGTTGTACTGCAATGCCGACAGCAATAACATAATCCAACCTTTCTAAGCTCCAATCAGTAATATAATTAAAAATAGATCCAGTGTGCATAGTTTGCTTTATTTTAAAATCCTACTTACCGAATTCAGAAGGCACAGAGAAGCAAACGACATCTCCAACTGTAAATTTTGGCCGAGCCGGGGAGATTACATTTCCCACAGGAATACGAATATAATCCACTATTTTGTCGTTGTTTTTATCCCAAACCTACAAAAACCGAAAAATGCCATCGTTGCGGCAAAAACAATTATACATGGGAAAGTAGTTATTTCGAAATGAGGTGGATTAAAACTAGATTTATGAGGAAAAAGCTGAGAAACGCACATTTTAGTAGGTTCTTTGAAATACCTTTAGAAACATTTTTTTCTTTTTTTTTAATTTTTAAAAATTACAGCGGTATTTGTACAGCGCTTCGTTTCCTCTTCAAAGTAGAGGTTTTGTCAAATCTGTCGGAAGAGTTTTTTTGTCGTTTTTTTTTGTTTCCGTCAAAAGCAAAAAGACGGAAATATCACTTTAAATTTTGTAAAAATTGGTTTGGTTGTATGTAATAATTTTAAAATAAAAAACATTAAAAAGTTAAAACTTGTATTAACTCAAAAAATTTTAGGTTAATATAAGTATTAAATAAAAATCATGCATTATGTGCAAAAAATTATCAAAAATAGACATAATTATGGTAGTTCTTGTTAGTTGTAAATCAGGATCTCCCTTTAGTTTTGACCCCGACCAGCTATTAAGTCGTGTTTATTTGTCCGCATGCAAAGAGGCGGTGTTTAGTGCGGATTTGCGTTTTTTGAATAGTTTGATGATATTTCAATTTAATTTATGCACGATAAACACTACTTAAACAAAAGTTGTAAATAAGGTTTATAAAAAACGACTGAAGCAAGACGCGAGAAACTTTTTTAAAAATAACTGTCCCCAGGTTTCCCACAATTTTTACCCTTGCTGGTTCAAAAAAAGGGGAGGTTGCCACAAAAAACCCTTCTGTGTACGCGCTTTGTTTCTGCCCCAGTACTCAATTGATTGAGCTTGTTATGATCAATTTAAAATAATTTTTAATTAAAAAATCATTTTGTCAGGTTTAAACTCACTTTTAACACAGTGTCACCGTGCTGTTTCAACTGTACACTAAGACTTCTGTTATTCAAATTCGGCACTACTTCAATAAGATCAAATCTAAAATTAAATAAAATAGTCCTGAAATATTAATATGTGCGCATTAAATCCTTTCCCCTTCCTTCCCGACCAATTTGGTCTATGTATTGTGTTTAATATTTAATATTTTTTTAATTGTATCTGTACGTAAAATATTGATACCTGGTACTCCTTGTGTGATATTATTTTACTAATTTATGTATTTATTTTGTGGTTTGTATTGCTAAAAAATAAACTTTCTTTCTTTCAAATCCGAGAAACTCAGTTTACCCATATTGTTTTTTTTCCTGAGTGCATTTTACCCATATCGTTTTTTGATTTTGAAAGAAAAATAGGTAAAAAAACGCTAATTTTAGGTCAAAAGCCTTTTTTTTATTACATTTTTGAGCTTTTTATTGCTTAAAGCATTCATTTTGACCTTGAAACTTAAGTTTAGAGGCAGTTAAAAGTCATTTGAAAGAGATTTTTTTCTTCATTTTTTCAAAATTTGATTTGATTTAATTTCAAAATAACCCCTCCAACCCTCCCCGTGCCCATATATAATTTACCCCCCCCACCCCCCCACTTCTAAAAAAAACTCGAAACTTCCGTTATACCCCCATGAATTGGGAGGTACCCTGGACACCCCTTCTAAAACTTGGGGGTTCCAGACAGTATTAAAAACACTAAAAATGAGATCGTGAGCTTCCACGACCTCCGCGGCGAGGCCTTCCACGCCACCAACAACGACATTCGACTCAGACCGAACAGGTTGGTGGGCCGCATAGGGCGGGCAGGGGGGAGGGGTTGGGTGGGAGAGTTATACGCCAAAAAATCTCGAAACTGCCGACATCTCTCCTCTTCTAAAATTTGGGGGTCCCAGTATTTTAAACACTGGGGTATTTTGTGGTATACCCTAAAAAAATTTTGGACACCCCTTCCCACAATTTGGAGAATCAGATATATAGATGTTTTTGGTCAGGTCCACCCCCGGGTGGAAGGCCAAAATTTTTTAGGAGGGGTCCAAGGGGGGTCGGGGCTCCCTCCCCCTGGCTTTTTAGGAGGGGGTGCACCCCGGTTGCGAGGTTTCAAATTTAGGAGGAAGGGGGTCAGGGGGGTCCGATTTTTTAGCAAAGTTTTTTAAATTAAAAATTTAAGTATTTTTAGGTCTAATATTGTATTTATATACTAAAACAGCCTATTTAGGCCTAAAAAGTGTATTTAAACACTGGTTTTAACTAAAAAACTGTGTTTTTGACAGTAATTAAAAAAATATACTTCTAAATTGGTCGGGAAGGAAGGGGAAAGGATTTAATGCGCACATATTAATATTTCAGGACTATTTTATTTAATTTTAGATTTGATCTTATTGAAGTAGTGCCGAATTTGAATAACAGAAGTCTTAGTGTACAGTTGAAACAGCAAGGTGGTTACACTTGTGTTAAAAAGTGAGTTTAAACCTGACAAAATGATTTTTTCAGATTGAAAATTATTTTAGATTGATCATAACAAGCTCAATCAATTGAGTACTGGGGCAGAAACAGAGCGCGTACACAGAAGGGTTTTTTTGTGGCAACCTCCCCTTTTTTTTTGAACCAGCAAGGGTAAAAATTGTGGGAAACCTGGGGACAGTTATTTTTAAAAAAGTTTCTCGCGTCTTGCTTCAGTCGTTTTTTATAAACCTTATTTACAACTTTTGTTTAAGTAGTGTTTATCGTGCATAAATTAAATTGAAATATCATCAAACTATTTTTCAAAAAACGCAAATCCGCACTAAAGACCGCCTCTTTGCATGCGGACAAATAAACACGACTTAATAGCTGGTCGGGGTCAAAACTAAAGGGAGATCCTGATTTACAACTAACAAGAATTACTCATAATTATGTCTATTTTTGATAATTTTTTGCACATAATGCATGATTTTTATTTTAATACTATATTAACCTAAACTTTTTTAAGTTAATACAAGTTTTAACTTTTTAATGTTTTTTATTTTAAAATTATTACATACAACCAAAATCGCCAGACACCATCTATGACTAATTTAAGGTTTTTTCGAAAGTTTGTTTCGTCTTTTGCCAGAATACTTTTTAAAATTGAACCTAAACGTAGGCTTTTTGATACCCTAGAGTGGTTTATACATTCCTTTGTATCAAAAAGTTTTTAGGGGCCTTTTTGTCAATTTTAACTTTTTCTATCGCGTTTATAATATTCATATGAAAGCCCACACAGACGTGTTTCCAATAATAAAATTTTAACCCCTCATCTAATTTTTATGATTACTGGATTACGAGCCACTCACAAAAAATAAAAATTGACAAAGACTTATTTAGGTTTGTAACCGAGTAACCAAAGAAATTATTGGGTTAACATTACATTGTTGAAATTATCTTGATCAAACTTTCATACAAGTACAAACACAAGTAAGAAAAAATAAATATGAAAAGAAAACCTAGGAATTTTTGAACTCGGTTTCAAATACGTCTATTTTTTTATTCATATGGCATAAAAAATTAAAATACAAAATTTCGCCGAATCCCACGGGGCCTTGTAATTATAACCGCTGTTTAAATTTATATAATAACTCAACTTTGTTTCAATAAATGTCACATTTTTATCATTTTTGTCTAAAATAGAGACGTTTATTTGTTTTTCAATTTTTATAAATCTTCACATAAAAGTAGCTTATATTCCTAGTTATTTTTTGACCTGTCAAAAAGATTGTTTTTACCAAATCGGCCCGAAAGCCAAACTTTGAGAAGTTTTAATCGAGTTCAGTCACCTTTATTATGTGCAATTATACTTTTTCCAAAATATTTTTAGAATAAAAAAATTAACTCGCTTTATTATGTGCAATTATACATTTTCCAAAATATTTTTAGAATAAAAAAATTTAACTCGCCTTTTTTATATACTTTTTAACCTAATCAAAATTGTTTCATAGAATATTACAATGTATGTGAAATGCATTTTTTTCAGACAACGATTGTACTGTTATTTTGCGATTCAAAACTTAGAGACATATTTATTTAACTTAAAAATAATATGAAACCGATAAAAAAAATAATTATTGAGATGATACCATTAAAAAACACCGAGATAAAGATAAAAACCCGTTTGCTTGTACAATTAATAAAATATAATGTATATAAGATGTATATAATATTCTAGGACACGAGGGTATTGGACACGAGGGTACTGTACACGAGAGTACTGGACACGAAGGTACTAGACACCAGGATACTGACTAAGAAAAAATACGTTTGTCACAAATATGTAAATTTTTACCGCATATACATAAGTTGAACTGAATATGGTTGTTTGAATGCTAAGACAAATTACACGTTATATAAGTCCTTTAATTGAATTAAATCCTTTTTAATGCAATGTAATAATAAAAAAACCAAAACCACGTAAAACACCGTACTATTTGCCAAAATAAATGGATACAAAATTTTTAAAAGGTCATTTTACACATAAATTAGATATTATACGTACATTATTTCGTATAATAACTAATAATGTTCGAAGTTTACTTCGGAACTCTGGAGCTCCGGAACTTACCTATACTTACTTACTTTTTGGTAATTTGAAAAAAAACTAAAATTTTTTTGATATAACAAAATTATGGATGGAATACATAAGAATGTCAAAAAATGATTTAATCCATGGTTTTTTCTAAGACACGAACTCGCATGAAAGCGCAGCGAATTGCGCAATTTTATTCGTGCTTATTTTTTATTCAGGTCTTTTTTATCAATTTTTTTGATCATAATAATTATTTTTTTATATAAAACCTTTGGAAAACACATTTTTGGAGTGACAATGTCTGGAAAAATCCATTCCTAAATTTTGTTTGCCAAAAAGAACTTCTAGATTTTTTAGCACTTCAGATTGCGGAATCCGAAAATTAATTCAAACAAAATAGGTTTTTAAAACTTGAAACATGGAAATTTTAGATTTAGATTTTAGGTGTAATCAAAATAGACATATATGTATTAAAAAATTTTTATTAGAGTCGTATGTAATTTTATCCAAAAGCGGACTCTTGGTATTCTTTAATACTAGAGCATTAAACAGAAAACTTAATATTTCCTAAGCCAGAGCGAAACACAAAAATCAAGCTACTTTAACACACTGGTATCACATTTTAAATGGTCTGATCTTTAAAAAATGTCAAAAAATTTACAAAGTAAAACGAAGTAAGAAATAGTGTTTTTTGGTTTTTTATAATTGTATTTTAGGAAAATTTATTAATCGCTGAATTTTTTGCAGTTGTTCTACGAAAATTCTTTTAAACATTTTAAATATTCGCAGGTTTTTAAATTTCTTTAAGTGGTCAGAACTCCTTAATTTGATATAAAGAATGACAAGTAAGAATATAAATTTTTTTTTGATCCATACCATTTTTTGGAAAATTAAATCATAACTAAATTAAATTATATAAAGTTTTTGAGTTTCTTGTAAGCATATTTCACAAAACTGTTTTAATGTTATGAATTTCTTGTTTTATCTTAACTATTGTTTTTATTTTAATAATTATACACCTTTTAAAAAACACCCAAACAAACAAAATAATATTTACACAAAAAAAACCGTTTATCACGAATATGCCGGGAAGTACATAATATGCTTTTTGCTCCTCAGTACCCTCGTGTCTCCACTTGCATAAGGAATCGTTTTTGTGACGGGATTGTGGTGAACGCAATTTTTTTAAGCCCAGTACCCTCGTGTCCAGTAGCTTCGTGTCCAGTACCCTCGTGTTCCGTTCCCGTATATGAATGCTGCAGCTCAAAAAAACGTTATTTACTGGTAAGTTAGTAAACCCTTATTTGACTAGTAAAAAATAATATTGCAAAATATTAGAAACTTTTTTGGGGTTTAACTTCAGATGGCCACAAAAAGTTTTAAGAAAATTTCACTTCTTCACGTATAAAAAACTGCGCGCTTTTTTACAGGCTATATAATCACATAAAAATAAAAATCAACTAAAACATAAAAGTCCGCACTCTTAAAGAACACAACTTTAAATACAATTAAATCATAATAAACCCCTTAACTTAAACCATAGACTTAAATGCTAGCTTATATTACAATAAAAATTTAAAAATAAAGCCGTGAGGGAACCATCTTAATGCTAAATCGGAAACTTATTATAAGAAAATACATATTTTATAATTATAACAGTATCCTCAAAAACCAAAACATTTTTCTGTAAATGCCAGTGCTATACTTATATTAGAAACTAAACAAAAATAAAACAAATAGTCAATTTATATCTGGCTAACCTTGATGACTTGTGAAAAAACTCCGAATATTTTGCAAGCAAAAAATTACTGTCTAATATCGACAAAGAATAATCTTATTTTAACGATTTTTATCAATATTATTATTTATCAAAACGTCATAACAACAATTTTATATGTTCTTCTTGGTTGTTTAGTTGGTTACACGTGAACCCAGTTGTCGACTGAACGATGTTTTTCTTATGTCATCATACAATTTTGCAGGGTGAGCCAGATTTATAAGCGTTGGCATTCGTTGGCAAAATAATAAGATTCTTAATTTATATGAGGTCAACTTTTTTGTAAAAAAAGTATAATCAACTGGGTCTAACAATATGACTAGACCAAAAATAAGAAATTAAACTACCATATAAACACTACACTAATACGTTAATTAATAACAATTTTATTTAAGCTGCATTATTTAATAATGAAAACATAAGTATAAAGTATAAAAGTGTTTATTGCACAGGTTTAAAACATAAAACACAAAAAGTGCAATACAAAGCCATTACTGGTAAACATAATCGGATTTCTTTTTTTTTAAACGTTTAAGTGTCTCTTTTTTCATTATTATCATTTGTTAATATACCTTCAATTCAAATTGGCGTAATCACAGTGCAAAATTTTAGTGAGTTTACAAAAAGCTTTGACACGTTTTCTTGATAATATCTACACATTCTTTCAGTTGCTTTTCAGTGATAATTAAAGGAGGAGCGAATCGAATTATGTCCCCATGTGTGTTTTTCGCTAAAAGTCCGTTTCCTTTCAATCGCAAACAAAATTCCCAAGCGCTTATCTCTAAAAAAGAATCGCAAGACATAAACGTTATTTTTGTATTGACCTCCAAAGTTTAAAAAACTATTTTTTTAGCAGAACTTCAGAATAATATGGTTTCTAAAAAGTTCGAATTATCATTAAAACAGAATTACCGAATTCTTTTGAGGAAAAATACACTAAATTTGTTTAAAAAAGATATTAAATACTCTATTTTTTTAGCGTTTTTAGTACTGGGAGCCCCCCCCCCAAATTCTTTAGGGGGGGGGGGTGATTGGGGTGGGTATCTAGGGTACGGTATCCGTATCGGTAAAAATACCGGTAGCGGTATCGGTAAAAATGAAAAAGTACCCAAAAATTATGACGCCATTTTTTACTTATTATGACGCCATCATTGCAAAATTTTTGCAGTTTTTAGCCTATTTCAATGCATTTTAAGCTATTTTAGACTTTTTTTTACCCTTTTTTCACTTTTTTGCCTCTTTTTTCTCTTTTCCTTTCTTTTTTCTCTTTTTTTTCTTTCCCCCCTGCTTGCCCCCTCCGTTTTTTTGCCCCCCCTGTTTCAAAAAAGTTGCCCCCCTGCCCCCCGTTTTGGAATTGCCCACCCTGTTTAAACCCCGGGGGGGGGGGAACAGTGCACAGGTCTGCAAAATACCCATATCGTTTTTTTTCTGGAGTGCATTTTACCCATATCGTTTTTTGATTTTAAAGAAAAAATAGGTAAAAAACGCTAAGTTTAGGTTCGCCCTTCTTGTTGCTTTTTTGAGCTTTTACTGTTTAAAACATTCATTTTGATCTCAAAACTTAAGTTTGGAGACAGTTGGAAGTCATTTTAAAGACATTTTTTTCTTCATTTTTCCAAAATTGGGGAGGGGTAATCTTTCCCCCTCACTTCTGAGTGGGGGGGTTTAAACCCCCCTTCTAAGAATTCAGGGTGGGGTTGGTAACCCCCCAACCCCCACCCCCACCGTGCCCATGTATGGGGGAGTTGTTGTAACCCCACAACTATTCCCCTTCTGCCCCCTATCATAAGGGGGGGGGGTCAAGGTGGGGTCCACCCCGCTCCTTGGCTTAAAATTTTGCCTCCCCCTCCCTCAAGTTTTCGAATATTTTACCCCTGACGCCTGACAATAGGTGGGCAGGGGAGGTCGGCCAGGGGTCATATATGGGAACGGGGGGAGGGGGGGAGGGGGGTTGGGGGGTTAACAACCCCCCCCCCCCAAATTCTGAGAAGGGCGGTTTAACCCCCCCCCCCACTAAAAAGTGGGGGGGGGGAGAAAAGGTTATTCCCCCCAATTTTGGAAAAATAAAAATGAAGAAAAAATATCTTTAAAATGACTTCTAACTGACTTCCAAACTTAAGTTTTGAGGTCAAAATGAATGTTTTAAGCAATAAAAATCTCAAAAATGCAATAAAAAGGGCTTTTTGACCTAAAATTAGCGTTTTCTACCTATTGTCTTTCAAAATCGAAAAACGATACATACAGGTAAAATGCACTCCAAAAAAAAAACGATATGGGTATTTTGCGTTTTTTGGATTTTAACCCCCCCCCTAATTTGGGGTTTAACCCATACATGGGCACGGGGGGGGGGGGGGTTGGGGGGGTTAACCCCCCCCCAAATTCTGAGAAAGGGAGTTTAACCCCCCCCCCACTCAGAAGTGAGGGGGGGGGGGAGAAAAAGTTAACCCCCCAATTTTGGAAAAATGAAGAAAAAATGTCTTTAAAATGACTTCTAACTGCCTCCAAACTTAAGTTTTGAGGTCAAAATGAATGTTTTAAGCAATAAAAAGCTCAAAAATGCAATAAAAAGGGCTTTTTGACCTAAAATTAGCGTTTTTTACCTATTTTTCCTTCAAAATCGAAAAACGATATGGGTAAAATGCACTCCAGAAAAAAAAACGATATGGGTATTTTGCGTTTCTCGGATTTTAACCCCCCCCCCCTAATTTGGGGTTTAACCCCCCCCACTCCGGACCAACTTGCCCATGTATGTTTAACACCCCACTCCGGACCAACTTGCCAATGTATGGCAGGGGTTATACCCCCCAAAATTAGGGGAGTAACCAGGGGGCGCCCCCCCCCCCCCCCCCAAAACGGTCGGACAGGGAGAAAAATAAGGATAGCGGTTGAGCGGGGAGGGGGGCCGCCCCTCCCCCGAAACGGTCGCCAAATAGTAAAATTTGAGGGTTTTCAGAGGCTAAAAATTCAAAATTTCCTAGCGCCTCGCTGATAGCTTGGCGCCAAACTATAAAATAATTTTATTACCACAATTGACCCCCAAAAACCAAAAATTTTTTCCGCTTCGCTCAGCGGTCACTTTCTTAGTAAACATACATATATATATATCGCTATTTATTTTACCTAACGCTAATGTTATTTCAAAGTACAATATTTTTTATAAGTAATAAGTAAGTACTACACAGAAAGCAAAACAAACAATCATATTGGTTGATTTATGTACCTCCCCCCTCCTATATTTTCAAGCTGCCTATAGCATTGGCTCGGATTTTTTTCATATAGGTAGGTAGGTACCCTAAAAACATGGAGTCGAGATGCTGCTCATGTGCTTTGGTTTACAATGTTGGTGTAGCTAAGAAAAGGTCTCTAAATTCTTTTTTGTGAAATCCAGGCTCTGCGAATGTGTGCTAATGTAATTTTTAACTAAGAAAACATGTTTTTACCGCTAAAAACATTAGATAATACGTTATTAGGCCAAAAACAGTGTATTATACAGGTTTATCTACGTTTATCCCTGCTTTTTTAACGTTTTCAAAAATTAAGGGGGGCTCCGCCCCCTCCCCCCAAAATTTGGGGGGGGGGGACCCCGAAATTTTTTTTGTACTACAATCCGCCTCCCTCCAAAATGAAACCCTGGGTACGTAAATGATCAAAATCCTGATTATAGCCGACACCCTCACCCCATACATGGGCACGGGGGGGGGGGGGGGGGGTTAACCCCCCCAAATTCTGAGAAGTGGGGTTTAACCCCCCCCCCCACTCAGAAGTGGGGGGGTGGGGAGAAAAAGTTAACCCCCCCAATTTTGGAAAAATGTAGAAAAAAAATGTCTTTAAAATGACTTTTAACTGCCTCCAAACTTAAGTTTTGAGGTCAAAATGAATGTTTTAAGCAGTAAAAAGCTCAAAAATGCAATAAAAAGGGCTTTTTGACCTAAAATTAGTGTTTTTAACCTATTTTTCCTTCAAAATCGAAAAACGATATGGGTAAAATGCACTCCAGAAAAAAAACGATATGGGTATTTTGCGTTTCTCGGATTTTAACCCCCCCCCCCCCCTAATTTGGGGTTTAACCCCCCCACTCCGGACCAACTTGCCCATGTATGCCTCACCCTCCCCCCTAAAATTTGGGGGTACCCCGGAACCCCTCCTGCCTAAAATGGGGTATTTGAGATATACCCCAAACAAAATTTTTGGGACACCCCTTCTCCCAAATTTCAGGGGTCGGCTATATCCCCCAAAATCCATGAGGCTGCCCACCTATGCGCCTGACTCCCCTCTAGAATTTAAAATTTGAACCCCCTCCCTCCTCGAGAAGATTTAAGTAATTTTTATACTAAATTTTCTTGTATTTTTTTATACTAAATTTTTTTCCAAAAACGTGAATTTTTAACACAAACTCATGTTTTAACACCTTTTTTATACCAAAATATCACTTTTTATTCAATGAACTGTATTATTATCTGATTAAAAATAATTATTAATTTGATTATAAAGTCAAGTATCACAAACTTTTTAACCCATAATCTTATATTTAATTAAAGATTATATACATACATGAGCGTAGCCAGGGGGTCTAGACCCCCTTTTGGGTTACCAAGGATAAAAATTTGGGAGGTCTAGAACAGTGGCGTGCCTAGAATTTCATTTGGGGGAGCGGTCTGGGGGAGGGGTAAATACTAACCCTGAAGTGGGGTCTGGGGGGCGGCAGGCAGCCCCCCAGTAATGGGGGTTCTGGTCTGGGGGCGGCAGCCCCTCAGTAATGGGGGTCTGGGGGGCGAGACCCCCCAGCGGGGTCAAGGGGTAGAGCCCCTTGTCAGGGGGTACGGGAGGCAGAATGCCCCCCCCGGGAAGAAAATTTTTAATTTAAGGCGCTAAAATACACTAAAAATTTTAATTCCAGATGATGTTTATTACAAAATTTAAGGTTTTTTTATCCCTTTACATTTAAAACAGGTGTTTAAAACGTTAATAAAAGATTAATAATGTTTAATTAATGTTTGTTGAATAATAAATAAGGTAATAAACACTCCGCGCGAAGCGCGTAAAATTTTTTTAGTCCTTTTATAACGCTTAAAAATTTTTCTTCGGGAGGCGAATTTGGAGGGGGTGTCCCCGGGTACCCCAAATTTAGGGAAGGTGTCAGCAAAATCTGAAATTTTTGGGGGGTATACCCGCCCCCCTGCCCACCTATGCCCCTACCCTAGCTTTGGTGCTGTGTTCATCTATGCCACCTATGGATATAAACCACAACATTAAACAAATTGCATTGATAATATTAAATAATCCCCTGAAACTTCGCATCAAACAAATTTTATTTGCCATCTCGGAGGACTCAACTTAATATTAAATAAACTTTTAACTGCGTAAAACAAGCAATCGTTAGTCAACTGTATTTTAAACGTAATCTGCAATAACGACGAAGATAAGATATTACACATTCAGTACAAGGTATTACAATAATATTTTACAGCCGATAGAAATTTTAGCAGCAGCTGTATAAATAAATACCAATAAAATTTTATTGTTAAGAAAGGCTCGATCCGTCTCGTTCGCTTTTATACATTAAAAATCATATAAGTGATAACAAACTTAAATTATTTTATTATATCCTCATTCTGGTTTGTAAATTTATTAAAAAATTTAAAAAAAACACACGGGCTTGTAAAAGAATTAAGGTTTGTTTAAACTACTGATGTTCCCTTCTCCGGACCTTTGCTTTTTGGAGCTCCAGAACAACTTCTTGAGATCCTTCCTAATTTTGTATATATTATAATACTAATTTCATGAATAAATTAATTAAACAATTTAAATTAAAACTTATTTTAAGTCATGCCATAATTTTTTTATAATAACATATCTTTTAAAAATAAAGACGATAATAAATGATTCTTAAAAATACGAATAGAATAACAATAAATATTTTAAGCCTAAATAAGCGTTAAATCGCTCACGACGAAGCTAAAAATGGTGGAGTTCCGAAATTATCTTGATTTTAAATGGTCTGAGCTTCGGAGCATATACTAGTGTAGTATAGGAACTAGTGATTTTCCTAACCTCCAATATCATGCTCGGAGCTCTGGCTATTCAAAACGGAGGAAGCTGTTGTAGTTTGACAACAACCAATTCTTCCTTCAGGGTCGGTCTTGACTGTTCGGCATGCTGCTCCTCGCTTTGCTCACCCCCTCTTCTCATTCTCGGAGGAGATCAGCCACTGCTGCGGGATTCATCCAGAGATTATCTAGTTCCAAGTTGTGTTAATGTGCGTGCATGTGAAAAAATAAAAAAAACCTACCGGTTGGTATCTTTTTGTTAACAGAGGAAAACCTTTCTCTTAAATGAACGATTTAAAGCTTTTACTTAAGCTTAAAACATGTTTGAGATTATTCTATGCGAATTTTTAGAGCTATTTTACGTTTTAATGTTTTGAAAAAATTAGTTCACAAAAAGTTTTTAACAAAAGAATTTATGATTTACTTTTAAGTCTTTAGTTATTCATAAAACTTGTACGAAAATAAGGCGGAGTTTGGGGTTGCTGCGTAGCTTCAAAAGCGGACATCCACTGAGCTCCGGGGAACATAGTAAGAAGATTAAAATGTTGAACTAAAGTAGTCTGTACGAAAACTAAGCGGATTGGAAAAAAATTTAAGATATGTAGTTTACTTAATGTTAGCTATTCATCAATAATTAATGTAAATTAACTTTTTTGTTAGTAAAATAATACCGCTTAAAAATTTCTAGTCACTTTAATTTTTATACAAACCTTAGTTGAATTTAAAACCTAACCAAAATAACCCCTATCTTAAACGTAAACATATCCATATGCCAATTTTTTTAGAGAGACAGGATTCCACCACACAGTACTTCGCTATACTGTAAAATTTTCTGCTTATGCTTCGACTCTAGAGCTATTTTTGAGGGTAGAGAAGAACCGAATTGGGATGGGCATCGGGATTAGAAAGTAAAACAACCTCCTCCAGGGCAAAAATCTAGATCTTCCAATTTTGAACTAGAGCAGATGAGGGGATAGATATTGAGCCACCAGGACCGTGCTGACAAGGCAGCACCCAACGGGCCTACGGCTACCAACCATCTGGACTATCTTTTCTTTTATAGAAATGAGTCCAGCTTGGCATGGCTAGGGTGATTGTTGTTGTTCGTTGGCTACGCATGGCAGTTTTCCATCTAGCAAACTAGTGGACAAATGCAGCTTCATAGTGTGTGGAGTCTGTACCATTGGCTTTGCAGGAACACCTATGCTGCTCATGTACGACGTTAAATGTAAGATCAAAATCAGGCGGCGAAAATCCTTTAGCTAAAACCTCGGGATGAATGAACACTGCGCGCAGCGAACATTTTAGCGGTAAAGGTTGCCAACATCGTTATCAATATTGAATGGGGGTTAAATTTTTTTGCCGCTCCTGGCTTGTCTCCGCACCTGCCCTTTGTATAATTTGCATAGGGGAGATAAGTTTCACGTAATGCAACAACAACAAAAAAAGGGGATAGATAGAATCGAACAAAACGCCAAACTTTTCCCATTAAAAAGTTTGCGTCACCGCTATTATCTAAAATTTAAAGATTCTTTATCGTTTATAACCACGAAGACTGCGTTTTTTTTAGGACCCCCAAAAAATTTTCCATGTGCATACGACAACCGTATTTACTGGAAAAAATACAATAAATTTTTACCGTTATATACTTCTAACATCCATGAGCTGCCCAATTACGTCTACGCTCTTAACTACCCTACTAGTAAAATATGGAAATTCTCTGTCGTCAGAGCGAAAAAAGCGCCAAAATCACTACTAACTTGGATTAATAACGATTGCCGTTAGGAGACCGCGACCTCTGGCTCTAAGAACCACGTCTCTCGGGAGATTGGAAAGCTCTTTCAGCAACACTTTGCCCAGCGATGTCGCGTTTTCCGAAAGTTTCTCCTCCACTATAACCTAAAATTATTTTTGAAATAAAATTAAATTTTGAAATCTTGAAATTTAAACAAAAACAATTCGACATTAATGATAAAAATAACGCAAGCAAAATAATTAAAAAATAAATAATATAACAAAAAATGTGCATTTATAATGATGCACTCTTTATTTTAATGCTGCTGAATTTTGCTGAAGAATAATGGCTTATTTTTTTTTAAATTCGCGTGACTTGACACGGTTTTATTTATTTGTGGGAGCGAGTAAATAAAATCATTTTTGTTTATGATTAAAATTAAAATGTCCCATTAACATGGCATACTTTCCTTTATAATTAGCTTGAATTAAATCGAGAGTATGCCATTATAATAGGAAGTTTATTTAAATGGAATATTCTAAAAGTATAGCATTATTGCATACATCTGTGCTGTCAGACCTGTGCACGGTCTGGAAATGCTATTGTTACCTTATTTTTGGTTTTTTTTGTCCCTTTTTTCTCTTTTCCCTTCTTTTTTTCTCCTTTTTTTCTCTTTTTTCTTTCCCCCTATTGCCACCCGTTTTATTGTCCCCCCCGTTTCAAAAAAGTTGCCCCCCGTGCGCCCCCGTTTTGGAATTGCCCCCCCGTTTAAACCCGGGGGGGCAGTGCACAGGTCTGGTGCTGTACTGTGCTATTTTTATACAGGAAGTTCCAAACTTTGCATTATATTTTTTTATATAATAATAAAGTATAGGACAGGTAATATTTTAAAATAAATAAAACACTAACACATTTTACAAAATTAGTTTGGCGTTTCTGCTAAAAAATACGGTATTTTGAAGCGTGCCAAAAATTTAGAAATAGTACAAGGGTATTAAATTCCATTCCGAAAACTCATTAAATATTTTTAGAAAGCCCTAAAGTTTAAATGTCAAAAATACTATTTGCTTTCGCAACCTCCTTCGGCTTACTTATGACCAAAATACAAAACTGAAACAATTCCTTTTTTTAGTTCTTACCTTTAATGCTTCTATGGCAATCTTGCAAGCTAACGGGTTCCCACCGTACGTCGATCCGTGTTGGCCAGGCTTAATGTTGAGCATAATATTGTCATCAGCCAACACAGCTGAAACCTATAATAATAGACCGATTGTAACATTTAAGGATATTACCGTAAAATTATGATTGGCTATGAAATCATTTTTGAAGTGAGAGGGGCAGGTAAAAATAGCAATTAGCAGGAGACAGGAATTAGCCCTTAGAGCGTTTAAGGTGGGGTTGGTTCACAGACTGGTTGGCCATGTATATGAACTAAGCAGAATAATTTCTCAACAATAATTAATTTTAAAAACCCCACGATATTTGCATTCAAATACCAAGTCCGTAACCAGGGGGGATTGGAAGGATTAATCACCCCTTTAATTTTTAATTTTGGGATGGCAAAAAATTTTTTAAAGATCCCCTTTGGTTTGATTAAAAAATTAGGAAAAACATTTTTTTTATAATCACTCTGCAATGTATTAGAGCTAAAATAAGAGTGATTTAAGATCATCAAACCTTTTATGTACAACGATACAAAATATTAATAATTCAAAACATTGGTGCAGTGCAGTAAGTTTAAAAGTACATTTATTTTTATTTTGTTCAAAAATGTTTGCATAACAGCGGCAGTATCAAAGAACAGAATGTAATGATTCTTTGTTTTAAGTAAACTGTAAAATAGTATTAATGCCTTAAAACTCTTTATATTATAGCATTTATTGTTGTATAATATTAAAAAAATGTAGAAAATAAATCAGGATTCTGCACTTACATTTATATTTCCTGGTGCCTTTTTAGAGCCTAAAATTAAAAAATTTCCCACCTTGGGAGGCAGAATGCCCCCAGACCCCCCTCTGACAAGGGGCTCTGCCCGTTGACCCTGTTGCGGGGGGTTTCGCCCATAGAAGAACAAGGGGGAGGGGTAGGGTAGGGTCCACCCCCCTAGCTTCGAAATTTTGGGCCCTCCTAGAAAAAAATCCAGGGGGGCCCTCCCCTCCTCCTTCTAAATTTTCGAATTTTTTACCCCTGACCCTCCTCTAAATTTTAAAATCTGACTCCCCTTCCCCTCTCGAGAAAATTTTCTAAGTACTTTTTTATACTGAATTTTCTTCCAAAAACGTGAATTTTTAACACAAATTCATGTTTTTACACCCTTTTTATACCTAACTATTGCTTTTTATTCAATAAAATGTAGTATCGTTTTATAAAAAACTATTATTAAATATTTAATGGTTTAAAAGTATTTCGTTTCGGAAATTGGACCCCACCTGACCCCCTCTAGGTTTTAAAATTTTCCACCACGGGTCGACCCCCCTAGAAAGCTAGGGGGGTTCGACCCCCCTAGGACCCCCCCTCTAGATTTTGAAATGTCATTTATCCGGGGTAAACACCCCCCCTAGCTTTTTGACCGTGTTTATCTATGGTCTCGCCCCTCAGAGCCCCTTTGTGGGCACGTCTGAACACCTTTCCAATAAATCTCTCTCAATTCAAATCCCATGAATACTAAAATACTATCTATCTTATTATTATTGCCGACCTGTGCATGTTCTGGCTGGAAATGCCTCCCCCCCAGTTTATTGGAGGATTTTCATACACCCCCCCGCTAAAAAATACCCTAAAATACCCTAAGTACCCTAAAATTATGCCGCCATTTTTGACCTATGATGACGCCATTATCATCAATTTTTTTGCAGTTTTTAGCCTATTTCAATGTATTTGAAAGCTATTTTTACCTTATTTTCGCTTTTTTTTGTCCCTTTTTTCCCTTTTCCCTTCTTTTTTCTCCCTTTTTTTTCTTTTTCTTTCTCCTCTGCTTGCCCCCTCGTTTTATTGCCCCCCCGTTTCAAAAAAGTTGCCCCCCGTTTTAGAATTGCCCCCCTCAATAAAACCCCGGGGGCAGTGCACAGGTATTGTAATACTGTAAATTATACTAAGAGCAAAATCGCCAGCTCCATCAAACAATACATGGGCAGGTTGGCCCGGAGTAAAGGGAACGGGGGGGGAGAAGGCTGAAAACCTGGATTTAAGGAAAAAGGAGCAAAACAGACAATTTTTATCACAAAAAACCAACAACTAATTAGAGTTCTATTACACTACATAGGAGGGCATGGGGTGATGAAGGGAGGGGGGTTTGGGTGGATAGCGGTTTTACTCCCCCCTTAAAAAAATCCCCCAAACTGAGTTTTTAAAATCTTAATAAAACGCTTTTAACTAAACGTTTTTGACCAAACTAAATGTTTTTTTTTATTTTTGAAATAAAAATAAATAAATAAAATATTAGATTTAGACCAAATTTTAAACTAAAAAAATTAGAGCTTTTTCAACCAAGACCACTGATTCATACTCACTATGCATAATGCGGATGATTATTATTTTGTTTCACTTTTTATTACCTATTGTCCTTCCCATCAAATCTATCTAGGATCAACTACATAATGTGCTCTTTTTTTAAACAAGAAAGCTTAATAAAAACTACATACCGGATACAATCCTCCTGATAGAGCTTTTCCCAGAATAACAATATCTGGCCGTACTTCATCGTGATCAGAGCAAAGAAGTCTAAAACAAAATTTATGCTTTAAGGTAAAACGATTCAGTTGCAAAAATTTCACCAATTTTCCCCAGGAAGTCCTGATGATGAATCCGACCTTCGTTTTTCAATTCGACCCCCCGGGGGCACTAGGGAGGTTGCGACCACCCCCCTTGGGGGAAATTCTGACTATATACCGGTTTTACCTTAAAACCACCTCAAAACAAGAATTACAGGGGTTGAACAGGGGTTGAATTACAGTATTGAATAATGAACACTTTTTTTAATTAAAAAGTTCAAAATAAAAATATTTTTTTTGAGGTTAAAAATATTGCCCAGGGGGACTCGAACCGAGAGCTCCAGGATTCCAAGTCCGACGCTTTAACCACTCGGCTACTGCTCCATCTGAACTTCTTTTGTAAAAGCCGGTTTTAAACGAACGTTTCAAAATGTAGTTTCTCGGCGTCAAATCAAAAAAAATATAAATGAAAATTTAGTCATTTGATAGCTTTTAACACATCATTTTTACCATAAATCCAAGCCAGTTTTTAAGTTTTAAACGAAAGTTTTTAAGTCTTTCTCTACTATCACTTCTTTTTATTTTTTATTTCAACAATTTTAGCAATAAAACAAAATTAAAAAACTTCAATAGTAGGGATTTCGCTGAAAATTTTTGTGGGCATGTACATTTGGTGTATCGTGTATCTAACTTAAGTTAAATTTTTATTACGTAATATTAAGTCTGGTTGGTTCTGTTAAATTAGGAAAAACTGTTTTAAAATGCCTTTTTTCAACGAAGCATATCTCGGCATGAAATGGCCAACCAAAAATCCTAAGGATACCAAACTAACCAGAAAAAAATACCCTTTCTTCAAACATATAGTTTGCTTTTGTCCGTCACGTATGGCACGAGTCATATACAAAAACCGACAGGGTATCCTAACTGTATTGTTCCACTTTAAATCATAATATATGGGTAGCAGATGTGGGCAGCCCTATTTCCTTTCTGGGTTTAATGAAGGAAGGACAAGGAGCAGATTTTTTTGTTAAAAACAGGAATGCAGTCTAAAAAAGGTGTAAAAAAGAAAAAAGGTTAAATTTATTTTGTAAAATAGGCTTAAAATGACAAATAATTTTCTTGTATTTGCGTGGTTTTAAGCGGAGAGGGTCGCCAAAATGATGAGGGGGGGCATAGGTAGGCAGCCTCTCGGATTTTGGGAGGGGGTATACCCGATCCCGGAAATTGGGGGGGTCCCAAAAATTTTTTGGTGCTTTAAAAAAACAACCGCAAGATCTCAAATACCCCATTTTTAGTACTGGAACCCCCAAATTTTAGAGAAGTGTCAGCTATAATTGGGATTTTTTTGAAGGGGGTATAGTATAACTCCCCCTGGCCACCTATGAAGGGGTGACACAGCCACAAATAAACGAGGGGCGACATAGATGCAGGGACGTAACCAGGGGGGGGGGTGGGGTGGGGGGCGGTCGCCCCCACCCCAAAGCTGTTAGACAGGGGGAAAATAAGGATAGTGGTTGGGCGAGGGGGGCCGCTCCCCTCGAAATGGTCGCTAGATAGTAAAATTTGGGTTTTCAGCAGACCTGTGCACTGCCCCCCCCCCCGGGGTTAAAACGGGGGGGGGACCATTCCCAAACGGGGGGGGGGCGGGGGGGGCAACTTTTTTGAAACGGGGGGGGGGCAATAAAACGGGGGGGGCAAGCAGGGGAGAAAGAAAAAAAAAGAGAAAAAAAAGGAGAAAAAAAGAAAAAAAGAAGGAAAAGGGAAAAAAGGGACAAAAAAGCGGAAATAAGGTAAAAATAGGTCTAAAATGGCTTAAAATACATTGAAATAGGCTAAAAACTGCAAAAAATTCGCGATGATGGCGTCATCATAGGTCAAAAATGGCGTCATATTTTTAGGGTACTTTTTCATTTTTTGGCGGGGGGGGGGGCAATAAAACGGGGGGGGGGGGCAAATCCTCCAATAAAACGGGGGGGGGGGGCATTTTCAGACCGTGCACAGGTCTGTTTTCAGAGATAGGTGGGCAGGGGGGGGGGGTTGGGGGGGTTGTACCCCCAAAATTTTGGATTTTGCTGACACCCCCCTTAAATTTGGGGTAGTCGGGGACACCCCCCCAAATTCGCCTCCCAAAGAAAAATTTTTAAGTGTTATAAAAGGACTAAAAAATTTTTCCCTTATTTCCCCGTTCATTACCTTTTATTACCTTTAAATTCCCCCGCTACGCAGGCAGTTTAAATTTCCCCGCTACGCGGGCAGTTTAAATTGGCAATTTATCTTAATTTTTCAATTGCAAATCGATTATCCCATTCAGTAGTTAAGGCATACATGTTTAATAAAACTACTATAAACACTATTATCCTTTTTTTAACGTTTTAAACACATGTTATAAATGTATAGTATAGCTATAAAAAACCTTAAATTTTGTAATTAGTATCATTTGGAATTAAAATTTCTAGTGTATTTTAGCGCCTCAAATTATAAATTTTCTCCTCCAGGGGGCATTGTTCCCCCCGAACCCCCCTGACTGATTTTTTAAGATCACAGAAAATTATGTAGAAATTAGGTAAAAAAACAAAAGTAAAATGTATGTTCACGCGATCACCAGGAGACGATTTTTAAGCCGTTTTTAGTATATATTTTAAAAAATTTTCGCCTCCGGCGGCTGGGGGGACACCCCCCAGACCCCCCGGCCGACGCTTCGCGTCGGCTGGCGCCGCTACGGGGCGCAGGCGGCGGCGCTTCGCGCCGCTTTGACAACACTTTTTCTTCCCCCCCCCCCAGAACGACGCCCCTGAAATGAAATCCTGACTGCGCCATTGCACATTATTATTAAAAGAATTAAAAAAATAAAATTTATAAGTTACAATAAGGTCTTATTTTAATCTTACACAATTTTAAAGCATTTATAAGCTTGTTTTACGTTTTTTTTACGCGTTTTAAGCTCATTTTAAGGCAGCGAGGAAATATTGGGTACCCCCCCCTCAAAATTTGGGTCTTGCTGGACACCCCCCCTAAAATTTGACCCCCCCCCCCCAAAATCCGAGAGGCTGCCCACCTATGTTTTCAGAGGCTAAAAATTCAAAATTTAGCGCCTCGTTAATTGCTCAGCGCCAAACTATAAAATAATTTTACTACCATAATTGACCCCCAAAAACCAAAAATTTTTTTCTGCTTCACTTTGCTCAGGGGTCACTTTCTATAGTATACATACATATATCTCGCTATTTATCTTGCCTAATGCTAATGTTATTTCAAAGTTAGTACACTATTTTTTATAAGTATTAGGTACTACACAGAAAGCAAAACAAACAATCATATTGGTTGATTTATGTACCTCCCCCCTCCTAAATTTTCCAGCCGCCTATAGCATTGGCTCGGATTTTTTTCATATAGGTAGATACCCTAAAAAACATGGAGTCGAGATGCTGCTCATGTGCTTTGGTTTACAATGTGGGTATACGTGTAGCAAACGGGTCTGAAAGGTCTCTAAATTCCTTTTTTTTTGTGAAATCCAGGCTCTGCCAATGTGCAGTGTGCTAATGTAATTTTTAACTAAAAAACATGTTTTTACCGCTAAAAACATTAGATAATACATTAATAAATAGGCCACAAACAGTGTATTATACAGCATTATCTACATTTATCCCTGCTTTTTTAACATTTTCAAAAATAAGGGGCATCGTCTCCCCCCCAAATTTTGAAGGGGGGCGGGCGGAGCCCCCTCCCCTGAAAGTTTTTTGTACTACAATCCGCTCCCTCCCCCCAAAATGAAACCAATGATTTTAGGCCAAGTTTAACCAATGATTTTAAGTTAAACTGACGTCAGTAGAATGAGCATGCAAATTTATATTTGAATTTATATACGTCTATAAGAGTTGCATATGCAATAAACAAGATGTTGAGCGCGAATTTGAAATTGAAATTTGGCCGTTCGGTTCAAAAACGTTTGCCACAATCTAAAAATAAAGTAAAAAAATAATTACCAAAAAAACGAAACAAAAACTTAAACTTAAATGAGGTTGAATATTTTTGAGTTCTAATACTTAAGTGTTGAAGCACCGGAACCGTCCAGAAATGAAATCACACCGGGGACCAGGGCTCAAAAAAAACCTCTACTGGGGCGGGTTCCGGTGGCTGTTTCCGGTGCATCCATACTTTTAATCCAAAAGAAGCCGGGTATGATTCTTTTCACCCATCTACATTACATAACTTTGAATCAACCAGCTTTAGCTCAATGAATGTATTATTAATTAGCGCTAATCCAAAGTCCGCGATATTCAACTTACTTTCCAGTCCTTCCCAGTCCGGTTTGAACTTCGTCGGCAATGAACAAGGCGTTGTGTTTAGTGCAGAGCTCCCGCACTCCTTTTAGATAGCCGGGTCTCGGGACGACCACACCCGCCTCGCCTTGGATCGGTTCCACCATGAAAGCCGCACAGTTAGGGTCCCGGAGCTCCTCCTGAAATTATGTATTATATTATCAGACCTGTGCACGGTCTGAAAATGCCCCCCCCCCGTTTTATTGCCCCCCCGAGGATTTCCCCCCCCCCCCCTTTTTCTCCCCCCCCCCCCCACCCAAAAATGAAAAAGTACCCTTAAATTATGACGCCATTTTTGACCTATGATGACGCCATCATCGCGAATTTTTTGCAGTTTTTAGCCTATTTCAATGTAATGTAAGCCATTTTAGACCTATTTTTTGCCTTATTTTCGCTTTTTTTGTCCTTTTTTCCCCTTTCTCTTTTTTTTTTCTTTCTCCCCTGCTTGCCCCCCGTTCCCTCAAAAAAGTGCCCCCCCCCCCCCCCCCAAACCCCCCCCCCCCCACCGTTTTAACCGGGGGGGGGGGGGCAGTGCACATGTCTGTATTATTACGTTGCATTTAGGGATGTGCCCAACATCCGCAGACATCCGCACTATTTTTGACATCAGCATCCACGGATTTCCGAACTCACATCCGCGGTTGTGTATATTGCTTATTTTTACTTTCTAAATTAGCTAATACTCGATTATTTAAAATTTCTAACCTTCTGTAGGCCAAAGTTTTGATGTTTAAATGAGTTTTTTAGCCATAAAAAGCTCAAAAACTCATAAAAACGCTCTTTAGCTAAAACCAGCGTTTGTTTTTCTTTCAAAATTAAAAAAATAATATGGATAAAATGCACTCCATGGACCAGAACTAAAAACGATATGTTAAGAATAAATTTCTTACACATCCGCATCCGCGGATTTCTGTTTCCAAAAATCCGCATCCGCAGATGTCAAAAAATGACATCCGAGCACATCTTTAGTTGCATTTTTATATTATTACATTGTATTATTATATTATACTATTACATTCAGACCATACATGGGCAAGCTGGTCCGGAGTGGGGGGGGGGGGTTAAACCCCAAATTAGGAGGGAGGTTAAAATCCGAGAAACGCAAAATACCCATACCGTGTACAGGTCTGTACGTTGTGTATTATTATATTATATAAATCAAGGCGATCCCCCATCTTCCTAAATTTTTATTCCTGACATCCTTCTACAGCAGTCTAAAACTTTTAGCCCAGAAATCCCTTTACAACAGTCTACAGATTTTCAACTAACCCACCTTCCGCTTTCAGGCAAAAATAATTGTTAATACTATTTTAACCCTAACTTTCTTAAAAAGATGTAATTATCTATTAAGGGTTGTTGTGGTTTGCCAACAACCAGTACTTCCTTCAGAATTGGTCTTGTCCGTCCGGGACGCTCGTCGCCCTGCCCAACTCCTCTTTCCACTCTCGGAAGAGATCAGCAACCGCTTTGTAGTTCACCCTCACCCAGAGGTTCTTTGGTTCCAAACTCGTGTTAATGTGCGTGCATGTGAAAACATGTTGTGTTGCGTGTGTTTGTGTTTCGCATAGCAAGCAGTGCTGATGTACACATCAGCACTGCTTGCTGATGTGTACATGTACTGCGTGGGATTGGATTTGTGTAAGTAAAAGTAGAAGAAAGGAGATTTTCCCGCCCTGAGTTGGACATTGTTCTCCTGACTTGACCCAGTGAGAAAGATTTTCTTCCTCGTTGTTTATTGCTGGTGCTTTTGTTAAAAAATTGGATTTATTGGAGTGTTATTAATGTGGTTTGTGACCAGTAGATGAGAACAAGGGGGGGGTAGGGTGGGGTGCCCCCTAGCCTGAAATTTTGCCCCCCCTCCTGAATAAAAATCCAGGGAGCCCCCCCCCCCCCATAGATTTTCGAATTTTCACCCCTTACCCCCCTCAAGATTTTGAAATCTCACCCCTCCCCCTCCCCCTCTCTCGAGAAACTTTAAGTACTTTTTTATACTAAATTTTTCTTGCAAAACGTCAATTTTTAACACAAATTCATGTTTTTACACCCTTTTTTATACCTAAATATCGCTTATTTTGGATTCAAATTGGTTAGATTATCCTATAAAAAGAACTTATTATTGAGAAGTTATTATGGTTTAAAACTGTTTTCCTTTGAACACGGACCCCACCTGACCCCCCCCTCTCTAGATTTCAAAATTTCGCACCGGTAACCCCCCTAAAAGCTAGGGGGGGGGGGTTGAGACCCCCCCTAGGACCCCCTCCTAGATTTTGAAAAGTCATTTACCCGGGGTAAACACCCCCCTCTGGCTTTTTGACCGTGTTCATCTATGTTTGTGACTGTTTGTGTGGATTTGTTGTTTTAATGCTTTCTATGTTTTCTTGTGTGTGTCTGTTGGAATATTTGTTGTGTAGTTGTTGTTGTACAATTTTTATACTTTTTTAGCAATTAGATTCTGCAAAAAAAGCTATTACAAGCTGTCTTCTAAAAAACCACCCCCGTAGCTTGCCTTTTTATTTATTTTCTTTATAACAATTAAAAATTTACAAATTTACCTCTAATGCGTCTAAGTCGTCATAAGGTACAATATGAAATCCCGGCATAAACGGCCCATATCCTAAAATTAAACAGAAGTTAGTTTTTTATTGCAATGCAAACCAATAATAAAAGTCATTATTTTAATATGTTTTAACTCGTTTTATGTTTTTACACAGACGGGCGTTAAAAGCCGATAAACCAAAAATACCCATATTGGTTTTTTTGGAGTGCATTTTACCCATATCGTTTTTCAATTTAAAAAAAAATAGGTAAAAAACGAATTTAAAAACAAATTTAAGGGGGGTTGTCACTTGTCGGAAGTTTTGAGATTTTAGGGGCTATAATTCACCCACTTCCCACCTATGTCTGTATTATAATCTTACCTCCATAGCTATCCGGATCCGTGGAGGAGCTGACGGCGGAAAGAGTTCGACCCCAAAAATTCTCCGACGCAAAAATCACTTTGGCTTTGTTTTCTGGCACTTTTTTTACATCATAGGCCCACCTACGGGCAAGTTTTATGGCCGTTTCTCCTCCTTCCACTCCTACAAATGTAAATTACACTATGGGTTTGGCGTTTAGGTTACAAATAACTCGAATTTAGAACTGCAATCGTGTTGTTCTGATGTCTAGAAGAAAAATTACAGGCCTCGACTTTTAGTGGAAATCTAAAAAATACTTATAATATAAATATCTCTGAAAAAATTTTTTTTCTAATTTTTAGGTCAAGTGAACCGCGGGTTGATCTGGGTTCAGATAAAAAACTAGTTGTTATTTTCTATATATGGCTTCAAATTGACCTGGAGTAGGGTAGGGTGTTTTTTAAAAACCCCAACTGACCTCACCCCGGCCATAGGTGAGCATGGTCGGGGAAGCTAGGGGGGTGGTTACCCGGGGTAAATCGAATTTTGAATTCTAGGAGGGGGTCCCAGGGGGGTCGAACCCCCCTAGCTTTCTAGGGAGGGTTGACCCGGGGTGGAAGATTTTGAAACCTAGAGGGGGGTCAGGTGGGGTCCGGTGTCCAAAGCAAAACAGTTTTAAACCATAATAACTTTAATAATTGTTCTTTGTATAGGATAATACTACATTTTATTGAATAAAAAGCCATATTCATGTATAAAAAGGGTGTAAAAGCATGAATATGTGATGAAAATTCACGTTTTTGGAAGAAAATTTAGTATAAAAAAGGTACCTAAAATTTTCCCGAGGGAGGGGCAGGGGGGGTCAGAGTTCAAAATCAGAGGGGGAATAGGAAGGAAAAAAGAGGGGGGGAGATTTGGGAGGAGGCCCGGGGGGGTCCCAAAATTTCGAGGCGAGGGGGGAGGTGGACCCCACCCTGCCCCCCCCCCCCCTTTCTCACCTATGCCCCTGGCCCTGGGTGGGTTGGTTTTTTAGGATTTTAAATCCACGGAAATAATTTTTACTTCTTTCATAATAATGATAAGTTCAACTTTAAAAAGCCAAAAAGCCTTGGAAAGTCGCCAAAAGATAAAGAATCTTATCTAGCACCATTTTACGATTTCATCTTTTCGCGTACAAAGTTTTTTTTACATTTTTTCTGAAAAAAAAAACAAAACAGAAAATACCTACCTATCTGAGTATGATTTTAGTGAATGAGAAGGAACGCATCACCCTACTCATATAATATCCTGGGCCCGGGGCACTTAGTATGCCATTGAAATTAAATATTTATTTCATTAAATATCGCAAAAAAAATTATATACCCACCTAAAAACTAACTGAACTAACTGGGGCTGAAAAAGGGCAAGTTGTGTTTAGTGAAAAAGAGGGGGTTTAAATCCAAGAAACAAATCTTACAGAGGGGGGTCTGGTCTGGTCAAAGTCACATTAAATGAACTATTTAAGTTTTTTAGCACTAAAATAGAATTTTATATACCGCCCTTAATACGGCAAAATGAGCCACTGTTATTATAAAATACACGTGACTGTGACTCATTCTGTAGCTCATAGGTTCCTGTTTTAAATTTAAAATGAGTTACAGGCACACATATTTTATACTAACTGCGGATCATTTTGTCGTAGTAACGACGATACTAGAATAGGCTATTTATGTATAAAAATTTAAATCGTTCTAATGTGACTTTGACCAGACCAGACCCCCCTCTGTAAGATTTGTTTCTTGGATTTAAACCCCCTCTTTTTCACTAAACAAAACTTGCCCTTCCTCAGCCCCAGTTCGTTCAGTTAGTTTTTAGGTGGGTATATAAATTTTTTTGAGATATTTAATGAAATAAATGATTTAATTTCAATGGCATACAAAGTGCCCCGGGCCCAGGATATTGTATGAGTAGGGTGATTCGTTCCTTCTCATTCACTAAAATCATGCTCAGATAGGTAGGTATTTTCTGTTGTTTTTTTTTTTCAGAAAAAAATGTAAAAAAAACTTCAAACTTTGTACGCGAAAAGATAAAATCGTAAAATGGTGCTAGATAAGATTCTTTATCTTTTGGCGACTTTCCAAGGCTTTTTGGCCTTTTAAAGTTGAAATTATCATTATTATGAAAGAAGTAAAAATTATTTCCGTGGATTTAAACCCCTCCTAAAAAAACCAACCCACCCAGGGCTGGGGTCATAGGTGAGAAAGGGGGGGGGGGGGCAGGGTGGAGTCCCACCCCCCCCCCCTCAGCCTGGAACAGACCCTGGGCATCAGGGCCCTCCCTCCTCCCAAATTTCCGAATTTTTTACCCCTGACCCCCCGCTCGAGTTTGAAATCTGACCCCCCCCCACCCTGCCCCTCCCTCGGGAAAATTTTAGGTACCTTTTTTATACTAAATTTTCTTCCAAAAACGTGAATTTTCATCACATATTCATGCTTTTACACCCTTGTTATACAGAAATATGGCTTTTTATTCAATAAAATGTAGTATTATCCCATACAAAGAACAATTATTAAACTTATTATGGTTTAAAACTGTTTTGCTTTAGACACCGGACCCCACCTGACCCCCCTCTCGATTTCAAAATTTTGCACCCCGGGTCGACCCCCTTAAAAAGCTAGGGTACGGGCATGGACACCCCTCCTAAAATTCGAAATTCAATTTATGCCCGGGTAACCATCCCCCCTAGCTTCCCGAACCGTGCTCACCTATGGCCGGGGTAAGGTCAGTTGGGGTCTTTAAAAAAAACCCTACCTACTCCAGGTCAATTTCGGACATATAGAAAATAACTAAGTTTTTTATCGAACCCAATCAACCCGCGATTCACCTGACCTAAAAATTAGAAAAAAAATTTTTTTTAGAGATATTTAATTTATATTATAAGTATTTTTTAGATTTCCACTAAAGGTCGAGGCCTGTAATTTTTCTTCTAGACATCAGAACAACACGATTGCAATTCTAAATTCGAGTTATTTATAACCTAAACGCCAAACCCATAGTGTAATTTACATTTTGTAGGAGTGGAAGGAGGAGAAACGGCCATAAAACTTGCCCGTAGGTGGGCCTATGATGTAAAAAAAGTGCCAGAAAACAAAGCCAAAGTGATTTTTGCGTCGGAAAATTTTTGGGGTCGAACTCTTTCCGCCGTCAGCTCCTCCACGGATCCGGATAGCTATGGAGGTAAGATTATAATACAGACATAGGTGGGAAGGTGGTGAATTATAGCCCCTGAAATCTCAAAACTTCCGACAAGTGACAACCCCCCTTAAATTTGTTTTTAAATTCGTTTTTTACCTATTTTTTCTTTAAAATCGAAAAACGATATGGGTAAAATGCACTCCAAAAAAAACAATATGGGTATTTTTGGTTTATCGGCTTTTAACTCCCGTCTGTGTAAAAACATAAAACGAGTTAAAACATATCAACTTTATTATTGCATTTTCATTGCAATAAAAACTAGTTCTGTTTAATTTTACGAGATGGGCCGTTTGCCCACAACCCATATTTGTACCTTATGACGACTTAGACGCGTTATTAGAGGTAAATTTGTAAATTTTAATTGCTATAAAGAAAATAAATAAAAAGGCAAGCTACAGGGGTGGTTTTTTAGAAGACAGCTTGTAATAGCTTTTTTGCAGAATCTAATTGCTAAAAAAGTATAAAAATTGTACAACAACAACTGCACAACAAATATTCCAACAGACACACACAAGAAAACATAGAAAGCATTAAAACAACAAATCCACACAAACAGTGACTAACATAGATGAACACGGTCAAAAAGCTAGGGGGGGGTGTTTACCCCGGGTAAATGACTTTTCAAAATCTAGGGGGGAGGGGGGTCGGGGGAACCCCCCCCCCTCCCTAGCTTTTTTGGGGGGGTCGACCCGGGGTGCGAAATTTTGAAATCTAGGGGGGGTCAGGTGGGGTCCGGTGTCCAAAGCAAAACAGTTTTAAACCATAATAACTTTAATAATAGTTCTTTTTATAGGATAATACTACATTTTATTGAATAAAAAGCGATATTTAGGTATGAAAAGAGTGTAAAAACATGAATTTGTGTTGAGAAGATTCACGTTTTTGCAAGAAAATTGAATATAAAAAAAGTACTTAAAATTTTCTCGAGAGGGGAGGGAGGTTAGATTTTAAAATCTAGTGGGGGGTCAGGGGCGAAAAATTCGATAATTTTGGGGAAGGGGGGGGGGGGTGGATTTTTTTATTTGGGGGGGGCCCCAAAATTTGAGGCTCAGGGGGGTGGACCCCACCCTACCCCCCCTTGTTCATCTATGGTCACAAACCACATTAATAACACTCCAATAAATCCAATTTTTTAACAAAAGCACCAGCAATAAACAACGAGGAAGAAAATCTTTCTCACTGGGTCAAGTCAGGAGAACAATGTCCAACTCAGAACAGGAAAAATCTCCTTTCTTCTACAGCAATAC